>JAPEVF010000795.1:0-20636 GCA_029747585.1 Pleurotus djamor
AGCGGAGCCATCACGACGAGTTACTTGGTGATGAGAAGGCACAGACTGGTCCTCGTGCACGCGGAAGTTGACAACACGGCCGAATGGTGATGAGGAGCACTACTCCGGAAATTTAATGCATGGGTTTTGGACAGCAAACCGTCTACTCACAGACTCCGGGAGTCGAACATATTTGTCAACAGGTCCATGGCCACCATCGAAGAAATGGTTGCAGCCAGCACCTTCTGCATCGTCGGACTTGCAAACCAAACGAATCTCTTGTTCAAGAGCATTCGGGTCACAGTCAAGGACGACCCAGCCCGCGGCGGGGGTGATGTCAGCAATGGCATACGGCGACTTGGCGAACTGTCGGTGATGAAGTGAGCACTATGTTGAGGGACATCTCAACACCACTTACAAGCTTGACCGTTCCCGATTGAGCCTTGTGGTCAGGGAGATCGTAAGCACACTCTCCGTTGAAGCATGGCTTGTCCCAGCTATTGTGGCCAATGCCTGCAACCAGAGTGGCGGCCAAGATAGCCAAACCAAAGGCTGACTTCATCCTCTATAAGGTGCAGACGGAATGTTCAATGGTACATGTATATGAAGGGAGCAATTACTCACAGACTAGGTTCGACTAGGAAGTGAATCGATTCCTCAGAAACGATGTGATAAGACGCATTTGTTGAATGAGTCTATATATACGTGGTGAGTGAACCCGCTCGGGTGGTTCCAGCGAAGTTCGACATTCCAACTGTCACTCGAGGACCAGCGAGCAAAGAAAGCTCCGCCATCCCTCGAGACTATAGCGTTGAGCAGTCCCACTATTAGGCTCGATAGGCTTATTTTCTGACTAGGTAAGATATAGAGGCTTACTTAGAAGATGGTTTACGCACTAGTCGATTCCAGTCGCCTCGGCAATGGCGTGCTAGTTCGATGTCCGACAATCGGAATCATAACTTGAAGCACCGGGTTGAGGTATTTCAGGCTTGCGAAGGTACAACGTCCAATGCTCATTGAACTTCCAAATCTTGGAGTGAAACTCGGAAGGAAGCTACTGCGAAGACGATGTCTGGTTTGATGCCACTGCTGCATATTCAAGCCAGATTCAAGCACAGGGATGCGACGAGCCTCGCTGTACACGAGAAGATTTTGCGTGGTAAGGCACTTTGCTCGAATTTTTTTTGAGATCCATCTTCGGGGATCCAAGGGTCGTATGTGTGGTCGACTCGTTCATGATTCGACGTCCGACGATCCATGCCAGAGGTTCGTGGTTATCACTCCTAGTCAGCCACGTCTTTGAGAGTCAACCAACGGTCGGTCACCGGTTTTGAATGTGGAAAGTGACATGCATGATGAAAAGTTTGGCAGCAACTGGCTGACGGCGCGAATATTTCCGTTTCGAGAAAGTTAGGGAATAGGGGCAAGCCCTGATTAGAACGACTCAACTTGTACTGAGTACGGGGTCAAGCGAAATTTCCATCTATACGGTGTTACAAGAAGCGGAAAAGACATTATATACATGGTAATCGTAGTAGCTATGCAGACGTCACGAAGCATTGCTCGGCAGCGAGCCGGACCTTGGGGTCTGCTTCAGATAAAACAGTCACCGTTTCTCTCTGTCAAAATGTCAGCCCAAATTCGATTGATTCCCGGGAGATGACACCNACCCAGACTCTTTCCATGAAAGCTTGACCCTCCTCGCTCATGACGAAGCAACTAGGTGTCACAATCTTCATGGCCGACACATACGCACCTCTCATAACGTCTTCATTTTCTTGATTTGCCACCGAGGCCCAGATAAGTTGACGGGCACCCTCTTCAGCTGTGCGAGCAAGTAGCCGTTCCCAAAAGCCCACAAAGGCAGCTCGCGTGCCCGACAAACCTCGGCGAAGTTCTGAGTAACAGAATCCAGGATCGACGACATTGACAATGACAGATTGGCCTGAAGTCGGTAAAGCCCGGGTCAGAGCAATAGCTGACAGCAAGTTCAACACTAAAAGGTGGTTGAGTATTACGAGAAACCAGATAAATCGTCGATTTACGCTTGGACACGGCATATTCATTAGGTTCATCACTGTAAGATGTCTTAGACACGGGTAAGGTCCAGAGAATGGATATGGGCGTACTATGGAACACAATTTTCCTCACTCGACATGGCTCTGAGGATCGATGAAGCTTTGGAAATCTTGTCGGGTAGTTTAGCTTGTTGGTGAAGACCGCTTGAGACGATGACGACTCGTGGGGATACGGAGCTTTGAGCAGCCGTCCTCGTCATGATGGGGAGGAGGCGGAGGATCAGCAAACAGTGACCAAGGTAGTTCACTTGGAGACTAGGGTATAGTGCGTCAACTTCAAGACGATGAGTTGAAGCAATGGTAAAAACACATACGAAGTTTCCCATCCATCTTCTGTGACGCCATACTGGAAGACATGGACAGCCGCGTTAGCCACGAGGATATCTAGACGATCGACTTCTTGTTCGAATTTCTCAGCGAAGGCCTTGACGGAGGCGAAGCTATTGAGGTCGATCAGCCACATTTCGCCACCCGTATACCCGGTCGACTCTTTCAGCTCTAGATGATATGGCAGCTATGTATTGAGCGAGGGAACTAATATACAGACGTAAGTGAGCTTACTTTCGAGGGCAGCGGCACCTCTTTCCTCATTGCGACAGCCAAGGATAATCTTGGCGGGGTTCATCGCAGCAAAGTGTTTGACCGTCTCGAAGCCTATCCCCGTATTCGCGCCGATAACCACGACGACCTTTCCAGAAAGGCTGACCGTCGTGACAGGTTGTACCGCATGGACTTGATCCATTAATTGCGTGTAGAAGGAGCGTTTCTGAGCCATTGTTAGGAAGCGTGTAGAGAATCCCCATCATATCAAAACTGAGGTTTATATTCGAAAATCCCAATGATTACTTGTTATGTCAGGATTATGATGCCGGGTGTCCTCGTCATGTCTTCGGCGGACTATTCGTCCTGCGGCTGCGCGTCATGGGAAGTTCTGTGCAAGTGCTGTAAGTCATCCGTCGGAAGGTTTTTTCAGAATAGACACAACATAGTTGCAGGATGTAAGAACGCAAATGAACCAAGTAATATTATAAGGAGTCCCACATGCACTTGGCTGGGGCGCTAGCGTGTAAGCCTAACAATGGCCTTGTATCGTAGACCGCAGAAGTGACGGAGTCTCTGAAATCCCAACGCGGCGATGAAACCTCATTATGAGGTTGGGAAAGACAAGGGACGACCAGCCAGTATTTTTCTAAAACGCCCTTTAATTTTCGGGGCGGCGAAAATTACAGATATCAAGGTATGAGGTGCAGAAAAATACTACCGGTACAGAGTGGAACAATGGTCACGAAAGCCAACGCGTAGGATTATCATATCAACCAGAGAGATAGCGTTCGATGATGGGTTTGACTTTAGGGTCAACGTCCGAGAAGGTCTTAACGCAGTCTTCCTACACCAAACTCATTCATCAGAATTACACCTGTCACACATTGCGGACCCAGTGACTTACCCAAAGAACCTCCCTGAACTTCCTCCCGTCTTCACTCACGACAAACGCTCCGGGTTCATGCTTGATCATCGACGAAAAGTACGCGCCATGCATACTCTCCTCTTTCTCTTGATTCCCCAATGCCGCGTACAGGTATTGCCGTGACCCTTCTTCCGACGTTCGTCCAAATAGTTTCTCTAAGATCCAGAACACAACGACCTGTGGTCCCGTAAACTCGCGACGAAGTTCTGAGACGCAGAACCCAGGGCAAACAGCGTTGACTGTGATTTTCGGTGTATCCGGAAGGTGATCTTTGAACGACAGCATGTGAAGCACGTTCAACACTGTTCACGGAGGGCATCAGCATCAAAGATAATGCATGAGAGATAAGACGAGTTTACGCTTAGTCAGAGGGTACACAACCATCCCATCACTAGAAAGCCTTGGTGAGCCGACGTGGAGACATGTAGGTAGGGAAAAGGATGCTTACTAAGGGGTGTTGAGCTCCTTGTCGGACATGACGCGAAGCGGGGAGGTGCTGGAGAGGGCAGGTGCGGGAACCTTTCCTTCCTGATGCAGACCACTCGTGACGAATACTATCCGTGGGGTAGTCGTACTCTCACGGGCGCCTTGATCATACTTGGAAGTAACCGCACCGACAATAACCAATGAGACATGAAGTTAGCCTGAATACTACGGAGCCAAGATCGTCAATGAGGATGAACTGGACACGTAAAGGAGTTGAACTTACCCAGCTTCGTACCCATCTTCCGACTCTCTGTAGCTTGCCGTACCCATTGCTGCGTTTGTCACGAGGTAATCCAAAGTGCCGACCTCCTTGTCAAACCGATCGGCGAATGCTTTCACCGACTCGAAGCTCAGTAGATCCAGTGTCCACAATTCGGCACACTCGAATTTCGTCGCCTCCTTTAGCCCTATACACCATGCAACTCCATAAATAACTACAGGTCAAAGGGTATCGGGGAAGACATACGTTGTAAAGCCGCCTCTCCTTTCTCTTTATTGCGACACGCAAGAATCAACTTGGCCGGGTTCATCGTTGCGAAGTGTTTCGCCGCCTCGAATCCAATCCCCGTGTTGGCTCCAGTGACGATGACCACTTTCCCGGTGAGATCTCGATTCTGTACCGGCGGCACTCGCCAGATGTATTCAGTCCACATTGAAAGAGCAGAACGTTGTCCCATGGTGAATTAAAGGGTAAGTATGAGCGTATGTCGGGGCGAAAGTGTAAGTCCACAGCCATGGCGAAACTCATTATGTAGCAACATCCGAGGAGAGGGGCCGAAGGTGTTCGTCATCCAGCAGAGGAGCTTGATAAGCGATTCCGGCCATTGGTGCTTACTCATTCTCACGACGATATCTCTTGGCGAAGACAGCTCGGATTCGTGGATAGTCGAGAGTAGTACTAGGAGCGGTGCCTGTGACTACGAGGAAGCCACAGGTGCATGACCTTCCAGGTTGAAGGGGGACGTGTTGACGAAGCAAGGGGCTCTGATTGACGTAAGTTTATACACAAGTGTGTGCGCACAGGTCTGAAGCAAAGTACCCGAGAAGTTCGAACACATAGGTGCTTCAACTTGTGGCAGCGTGCTCTACCCTAAGCGCCAAGGCCCCAATCAACTGCGACACCCTTAATCGTGACTGAGAGATGGATCACGTAGAGGGAGCCACTGATGGTACCGAGGACGTTTTGCGCCTTCGTCCTCTTGGAGAACCTATAAACGAAGGATGAGCGCAATACGTTGAACACGGAGCAATGCTCAGAGGTACAAACGGCCTACCTGAGGTTTTAACGGTGCTATTATAAGAGTTGTTGATATTTATCACGGAGCTGTTCGTGTTTTCAATTTTATCTCCTGAGATGATAGTGATTGATGCTGCTGATCCGAGGATACCTTCGAAGCCACTGAGCGGTGACTGTGGACTTTGAGGGGCCTCTGGCGGAGATTGTTGATTGGTAGGGGATACAGGTGTGGGAGATGGATTGACATCGACAGGTTCCTGTTTCAATGGTAGAGAGTTTTGCGACAATGCAGGTGAATCTGTTTGAGGCGACATTACAGTTGAGATGGGAGATGAGACGGGAGACTCCACCAATGAGAGGCTCTGGAACGACTCTAATCTACGAAGTATTTGAAGGGCTTCTTGTTGGTATTCCATTGCGCTCCCTTGACGACTGAGCACGTCTTGCTGAGTCTGAAGGAGAACGTCTTGTTTTGCTCGAACTTCTTCGACCAAAGCCGCATTCGAGATCGCGGCACGCACCTAGTTGAGTTGAGGACCGAGCTACAGGTCTAGCCATATGTCGCACATACCCCGAACAAGTCGATAGCGTAATCAAGCCTCTTCCTCCAGTCTTGGATCTTCTGCTCGTCGCCTCGGAAAAGCACAATACGCTTGGGCATAGACTGCGCCATTTTCTTCTTTGTATACTGATCAATTTCTTGGAGCACTCTAACACTGGAATTAGCAAATCCAACAGCTTTGCAGATATGCTCACCTACTCAGAGAGCTTCTGAAGATTTGAGGTCATCCCAGCATCCAACGATAAGCCTGCGGTCTTATACTCCAATTTCTCTGCCAAAACAGCGACCAGTTTGGCTGCGTCTTCAGCCAGCTGTATCCACGCATCACGATTCCCCCTTACAGTCTGACAAACGGAATGTCAGTTACAGCTCTACGCAAATTAAATGACCTATGAGTTCGTTACCTGGACAGTGTTCAAGAACCCCAGCGCCAACCGAGCTGCATCGCCTAGGAATGGTACTGCGCAGAAGGCACTAACGTCGTTCAAAGTAGTCAATAAGGCTTCCGAGACATCAAGGACAGCATCAAAGGAGCCGCTTCGACCTGCACTGGTGTCATCTTGCGGCGGCGGCTCGTCCCCCGTGTTGCTCATCCAGGTTGAAACTTGAAACTCTGCGAAACTGAGGCGTTGGGACGGGAAGAAATGAGCTGTGGGCGCCTTACTCGCAAGCTGGCCATATAAAGGAAGGAAGATCAGACACCCGAGTTTAAGTAAAAAGGTAGAAATAAGAGACTGACTACTTGTTGACTCCTGCGGACTGGCGGCTGTCTCACATTCTCTCCGAAAGACCGTCCCAGTCGGATGTCCGGCCCGTCAAACCTTCACACACGGCCCATTTTCTCGGCTTAGGTGTCTTGCCTCCAACTACATATGTATAAAAACCCCTCCGAGGCTACGAACTTCCACGGGTTGAATCCAATGAGATGCCAATTCGAACCTTGTTCTATAGTATCTGTTTTTGTTTTATCGATGTGTGCATCCTCTGTTACGGGACTATTTAGTGACCTTTCGACAGCCTCAGGTAATCAGAATAATGTTTCCAGCTTCAAAGACTCAATTCTTGATCAGAAGAACATCTTAATGGTCATTTGGCCAACCCCAAAAGGCGCCATCTTGAAAATTGTAAGCTAAAAAAANGAGTAAAGGTGGTGGGAATAAAGTTGCGTACACAGAATCCCAATCAATTTGGACCCAAGTCAGGTTCTCGCGGCTTACTTCGATATCGAGCCGAACTCCTCTGACCTCTGAAAACGCCTGATAAAGAATTAATGAAGCATAAGGTCAGGACAATAGGAAAAGATTCAACAGTCTCACCATAAGACTTTATCCGTGGTTGAGCGGAGCTATTATGTAGGCCGCCAGAGTTCTGGCTGTGACTTCTGATTGAGTTGTTGAACGAATTGCTGATATGCACTTCGTTGTGGGTCGTAGTCTCGATTTTATTACCAGAGATGATGGTGACAGACGCCGCTGGCTGGGGCATGCTTTCGTAACCTGTGAGACGCCAAGGGAGGGCTTCTGGAGGGGATGCAGATACCGGAGGTGGTGCAGTAGCAGGGCCGTCCGCAGGGCCTTGCCTCAATGACTGAAACTCTAGTAGAGACGGCTGAACCACTGGGGCGGCTGAGGATGAGACCAGTGAATTACTCTGCCGTGACGCCAATCTACGGAGAATTTGGAGAGCCTCTTGCTGGGATTCAATGACGTTTCCTTGACTACTGAGTAGATCCTGTTGGCCCTGAAGGAGGACGTCTTGCTTGACCCCAACGTCCGCCAGCAAGGCCGCATTCGTGATTGCAGCACGCACCTAGATGTCATGAGCACCATATCAGAGTAGCGCAAGCATCAAAGTCGACATACCCCAAAAGCGTCGATGGAATGATTGAGCTTCCCAATCCACTCATTGGCCTTCTGCTCATCATCTCTAGATAGCAGGACACGCCAGAGCGAGGACTGCGAGTTCCTCTTCGTGCTGTACGCATCGATTTCCTTGAGCACCCTGGAATGGCCCGAGACGTCAATAACCCATCAGATGTGGGGATACTAACTAGTTGACCTACCCGTGAAGCTCTTCTAGATACGAGGTCATATGAGCATCCAGTGATGCGACTTCGATTGTTTCGGACTTCAACTCCTTGGCCAAAGCCACCACCAGCCCAGCCGCATTGTCAGCTAGCCCTGCCCACGCATCACGATTACCCCTCATGGCCTGATGAAGCGGAACGTCAGCAGTTTATAACCGGCTCCATGTTCTCGGAGACGCAAGAGTGACCATTACCTGGACATTGTTCAGAAGACCCAGTGCCAGCTGAGCGGCATTGCTTAGAAGTGGGACTGCGCAGACAGTACCAACGTCGCTAGAAGTGGTCGACAAGATAACATTCGAGGGTTCAAGGCGGGCGTCGACGGAGTCGCTTCGACCTGGGAAGAGTTGCTGACGTGGGATACCGATACTTGTGCTAGCCTGAATGATGGACATGATGAGAGTGTGGTGAGAGAAACCTGTAGAATTGGGCGCTTTAGAAAAAAAAAACGCACCCGTTATAGAGCTCAAGAGGTGAGTCAAGAGAAAGGTCATAGCCTCAACGGATAATACTCTACATTAATGATTAAAAAAGAAATCAGTTCCTAGTGTAACGCAATATCTGATCGCAGGTCTGTGCGTAGGTTCTTGTGAATTATGTAGAATGAGTCGCGAGGTGGGGAGCGAAACCACAAAGGATCAATCTCAGTAGTAAAAGACCAGTGCGGGGCCCAAGCGGGGCCACTGGCAGTCGTCATCCCGATTAGGAAGGTACTTCCAGGTACAAATCTTTGAATATTAGTCAGCCGCGAAGCGGTTATCGTGGCTCCGCCTCTCCGCCTCTCCGCCCCCGACACTCACGACACTCGCGATCGGGGGACTACCAGAGTCAAGCGGTAGACGCACTGGCGGCACTCAGGCTCTGATACTCATCTAGTTCAGCGTGACCTGGACCAATGATCAAGTGCGCACCCGTGCTCCTTCGTCGCTTCGGAAAATTTCCTTTCAACACTGGTTCTTTTCTGCTTTCGACAAGCTTTCGACGATCAAAAGTCCCTTTGAGCGATTCCATTGGCTCATAAGGAACATTCTCTCAACGAAAACCAAGACCAGATGAGTGAACATCTTGCCTTTTGTGGGGAGGTTTCACCAATTCGAGGCCACTGCGGTCCCGCAGTTATATCTCTATCCTGGCGCGAATTCAAATTATCTTGCGCCCTTCGTCTGTCTCATCCGCATCTCCTGGGCTCTTTGCTCTATATTTTCCAGCAAACTTTCCGCCCCCTTTGCTCAAATCACCACCACCACTATTGTGCTTGCAGCTTGGGCGCTGGTGTCGAGGGTGGCTACCATGGATTTATTTTCTATTTCGATTCCTCGCTCCAAGCCCGCGCCGTGACATTAATTTGCCGATCGAGCGTCGCGAGGGGAAGCATCATTGATTCGTCTGGTACCACGCCGTCGTACTCGGGCTGTGGCCATGAAAAATCCCTCCTGGTTCTTCCAACCGACTTTGCCTCATTCACGAACGACACGTTTCTTCAATGGGATTGCACTTGGTTCATGCGCCTCTGTAGCATACATGGAGACGTCGTCCCCGACTTCCGTCCCAAGCCATCCTATCCCAAGCCATCATTAGCAAGTAATTCTCTCGTTGCGCCTATTACCAACAAAGCGCTGTGTATGTTCTGCTACCTTACCCTAGTACCCAACTGAGGGATCAGAGTGCAACATCCAACGATGTTCTTTCTCCGTCTCCCCCTCGGCCCGCGTTCTACCGGATTCATTCAGCTTCACATGCGTATCTTATCCTACTCTACATTTCGATGCTTTTCTATATGTCTTCGATCGCATAACTACCTATCTCAATTGATGATTTTGTTGCACTGAATTTCGGCTGAATTTAAACCACACATACTACGTGGAAGTGTCAGGACTTGCGAGAACATTGTGACCTTCCCTTCCTCTAGCCTCCTCGTCCCCTCGTTCCCCCTTGTTCCCTTTCGCCTTTTTTTTTCCGCCGTCCCCCAGCCTCCAAGCATCACGACAGGAAGTAGCATGATCGTCCCAAGTTATTGCAGCCGAACCTGAGACTTTCAGTCGATTATCTTATCTTATCTCTGCCCTTCTGTTTCCGTCATCGTGACTCGAACCCGGAAAATTCATGCGTGCTGTCCATGTTCGCCGTCCATTATCTTTCGTTCATCGATTATTCCATCAGCCAGCAAATCAGACTGTGCGCGAACAGAAAATGGCCGCAGCGGTGAACAAAACAGCGCACCCCTTCGACAAGCAGCGCTTTGAGGCCCTGCTCAATCGCAGGTTCTTTTACGCACCTGCTTTCGAAATTTACGGAGGTATGTGATCAGCGACTTTGTCTGTGGCATAACTACTGATTTTCTGATCGTCTACAGGTGTAGCAGGGCTGTACGACTACGGCCCACCCGGCTCTTCACTGCAGTCGGACATCATCGCGGAATGGCGCAAACATTTTATCGTCTCGGAGAACATGCTCGAGCTCGATACCACTATCATGACACCTGCCCCGGTTTTCGAGACGTCTGGCCACGTAGCTCGGTTCGCTGATTGGATGGTGAAGGACGTGGTGACCGGGGATGTGCTTCGAGCAGACCATTTGGTGAAAGGTGTCTTAGAAGGCCGGCTAGAAGGCAACCTGGAGGCGAGGGGGCTAGAGGCGAAGGCGAAGGAAGCGGGCGAAGAAGATAAAAAGAAGAAGAAAATAAAAGTCAAGGTCACTGCTGTGAAGCTAGACGACGAGGTTGTCAAGGAGTATGAAAGTATCCTTGCAAAGGTGGGGCTCCGCCCTCTCCGCCTGCTTTACCGACCGCTAACCAACTGTGATCGACGCTTGCTACCCCTCACACGACCTTTTTCTTCGCCGCGGTATGAACCATAGTTGGACAACTACTCGGGGCCGGAACTGGGCGAGCTCTGCAGGACTCACAAGATCAAAAATCCCGACTCTGGTAACGACGTTAGCGAACCGCAACAATTCAATTTGATGTTCGCCAGCAGCATTGGCCCAACCGGTCAGCACCCCGGGTAAGGCGTCATTGTTCCCTACGGTTCACCTATGTCCCCCCTGCTGATCATGGTTTCAGTTACCTCCGCCCCGAGACCGCTCAGAGCCACTTCCTCAACTTCTCGCGTCTACTCGACTTCAATAACGGACGTATCCCGTTTGCGTCGGCCCAGATTGGTCGGTCGTTCCGGAATGAGATCTCCCCTCGTGCAGGCTTATTGCGCGTGCGAGAATTCACGATGGCTGAGATCGAGCACTACGTCGATCCAGAAGACAAACGCCACGAGCGCTTCTCAGAAGTCCGGGATACCGTCTTGGTCCTTCTTGACCGACACGTTCAGGCCGACGGACGCAGCGAGGTGGTCCACATGAGCGTGGGCGAGGCGGTCGATAAGGGTATCATCGCCAACGAGACGCTAGGCTACTTCCTAGCGAGGATATATCAGTTCCTAGTCAAGATCGGCATCAACCCACAGCGGCTCCGGTTCAGACAGCACATGGCCAACGAGATGGCCCATTATGCCACTGACTGCTGGGATGCAGAGATACACAACTCAACTGGATGGACAGAATGTGTGGGGTGTGCCGACCGTGCTGCTTATGACTTGACGGTTCATTCCAAGAAGACTGGACACCCCTTGGTCGTGCGACAAGCCCTAAAAGAACCCATCGTAACCGAGAAGGAAACAGCCGAATTCGACAAACAGGTGCTAGGAAAGAGCTTCAGGAAGGACGCGGCCACGGTATCGAAGCTCATCGAGTCCATGGATGACTCGGCTTTACTGAAATTGAAAGAGGAACTTACCCAAGGGTCAGTCTAAAAGTTTCTCTCCGTTTCTATGAACTTCGCTCATTCATGGTCTTCTGACATGTATTTCGTGAACAGCCCTGCCACCGTGCGCACCCCAGATGGCACGGAATTTAAACTCACATCAGACATGGTCAAAATTGAGCGTAAAACGTTCAAGCAATCCAGTAAGCAGGCGGTTTTTGCTATGTCATTGAATTGAGTTTAGATCTCATAAGAGTCCACGCGGTCTCTTCCCAGTCCGCGAATTCACCCCCAACGTCATAGAGCCGTCCTTCGGTTTAGGTCGAATTCTGTACACGCTACTTGAGCACTCGTTCTGGTGCAGAGAACAAGATGTCGAACGCGGGGTAAGTCACGTTTGACCGTGCGATGACGTCGCTTAGATGGTCATGGGTCCACACCCTTGCTGATCTATCCCCCGGGTTCCAGGTCCTGTCCCTGCCCCCGCTCGTGGCCCCCACGAAGGTTCTCATTGTGCCTTTGAGTGCCAGAGAAGAATTCGACCCCCTGGTCCATGAAGTCTGTGCGTGTCCCCATGACATTTTCTCTTCCCCTTTGCCTTTCGTCCCCTGATTCTCACCCATTCAATATCACCAACCCCAACACATCTGTCTTTCTTTTTTCTAAAGCATTCTACTCCCTTCTCTCAACTTACGCCGCCGTTATGTTATCCCAGCCATGAAGTTTAGAAAAGCCGGAATATTCTCTCGTGTGGACGATTCCAACACGTCCATCGGAAAGCGCTATGCCCGAAACGACGAATTGGGCACTCCTTATGGTGTCACTCTGGATTTCGCATGTAAGTTCCCCCTCTCCCACATCCCCTGCGGCAGAAAAAAACAAGCTTTGGCTTGGACCTTGCTTCCTCGCAAATAACCGTCGTCATTTCTCCGGTTGACCGTGAACTGACTTGATGCTTAACATCCCGAAATGAATTAGCCGTACAAAACCGGACTATGACGCTAAGGTGAGTTTCCTTACCCTACCCCCGAGTCAACCTTGGCACTTGTTTTTCCTCAATCCCGGTTTACGTCTTCGGACACATGACCCCACCTTTACGAGAAGAGGAACGTGTTCCCCACCTTTGATCTTTCAGCCTCAATCCCTTCTCGCTGGGGATGGATGTGGTTAAGGCCTAGCTATGCTTTGACACACGTCCGTCTTCCGTTAACCAATTTCAATCCGTTCTATCCATCACCATCAAACTTTTTCCCCTCCCCTTTCAGTTTTGCCCGTTCTATTTTTGAGTCGCCTTTGACTTGTTTCCAAACTGAATTGATTTCGGTCGGATTGAATTTGATGCTAATGGTATAATTCTTTCGGCAGAGAGCGAGATACCATGGATCAACGAATTGGTTCCATTGACGATGTTATCGCGACAGTCACGGAACTCGTGCAGGGGAATATCGACTGGGTGGAAGCGTGCAAGAGATTGCCGGAATACACTGGTGTACAGGCTATCGAGTAAGGGCTGCGAGGTGGGTAAAAATATACATATATTACATTTGTGCGCGGTCCTTACAACACCCTAGGAGAACAGAGTGTGAATTCAATCATTCCTTCTTCCTTCCTTTCCGTCCTTCTCTCCGTCCTACCAGTCACACGAGTCGACCACGATATAGATATGTACCCACTTTTGTCGCTTTGGGGTGGGAGTATGAGATTATTTATTCATTGCACACGCCGTTAGTTAGTCTTTGGGGGCTGAATGTGGGGAACGGGAAATAAGTATGGGGTATGTGTATGAATACAACGTTACGGTACCTTTCGTGTAATAATCTCGGCGACGTTCGTGGGCCAAGCTCGGCGGGTTAGCATTGTCATTCAACCACCGGCTTATTTAAGTACGTATACATGCATACCTAAGTTTCCTTGAAAGTCTTCGGTCTCGGAGCAAGCAACACAGAAAAGAAAGCCGGGTTACGAGCACTCGGAGTGTGTAGTTTGACGTTGCACTGCGATCCACGGTCATTGCCTCTTGTTACCTATTACTCGGTACATAGCAGGTTCTAACTGCGTGCGTATGCGGCTTTTACGTTCATGCCGACGGAAAAAGCTCGATCGAACTCGCACTCAGTGCAATCCTACCTTGAGAAATTCCTGCGAACTGTTAACTGTTAGCGACACTTGTTAAGTCTCGAGTAACCTCGTAACCACGTAGCCGTCCACCCTAGTCCCCCTTTTTCGTCCGACTGGCCTTGCGGCGTTATATCAATCAAAGCGGCATTAAGTAAGTGCCATGGCACACATTGTCAACCAATCCCAACACACACTTAGCCTCGGCGTTGGGCGCTGTGCATATATATATCTTCATCTTCCATGCCACCGCAGGATGTCGATGTCAGGATATAGACTCACCCAGCTCCTCGAGTTCGAGCTCGAGCTGGAGTCCGCGTCTAATGCTCTCGTAATCGCAAGGAGTGTACAACTTGAGTGCCGTACACCAGAGAGGAGGACCTGGATCGGCTTCTCCATCTGTGCGCCCATATACTCATCGCTTCTAGTCCTGATTGTGCACACATGGGTACAGCTATGGCTAGATGGGAATTGCCGTGTGCATTTTGTACCTTTTCATGGAGGCGGAAGGACAGCAATCTGCTTCCGCTCTTTTCATGGAACTCTCCCCCTTTCATTTACACTACCCCTGTCAGGGGTATCCGAGTTCATTTTTCACAGCGCTCAAACTCATCTCAACACATGCCGAGCTGTTTCGCTTTCACACAACGCCTAAAACGCATGGACCCACAGAAGCTCTAACGTGCTTCCGATCCTCCTACCCAACTGCCCCTCACCACCCTCATATTCAATCATCCATGATTCCGTATCCTTCTTTTTGCTCACCTTCGCCTTCGCACTTAAAGCGTCCAGTTGGTCGAAGTTATTCGGAATCTTTCTGGTTTGTTTCTGGTGTTAGGCGAATTTCCTGGCGGCAGGATCTTAACTTACCAATCAACTATCTACGTGTACAAGGTAGAGATTCGAAGGCACGATTTGCTAAGACGAGTAGTTGCATGGTCGAGGTTCAAGATCGCATCGCAACTCGTCATTGAGGCCGACAGTGCGACGGCGACTAGGTGAGAGATACTCGGAGGGATCAAAAAGGTCTAGAGCTCGTGCGTAGAGCTAGAGCTCCGTGAGGGAAACTGAATACTCTTCTCTCTCTCTCTCTGGTAGCGTTATCGGTATAGTTGTGGCATCGACCAGGGCGTGAAATGGCAAAGAAAACAGTCTAGACCTCCGTCCAAGATGAAGTCATGCATACGGTTCTCAGGTAATCGCATAGGTCCGTGGTACCACATGACCAAGTTTCAACCGTTCAGAGTTTGATACGTCGCTCGGTACCAGTCTCTAGTGACCACCCGACCACTCTCAAGGTCATCTGCTTACCCTTCGTCCATTCAAAACTCAAACACCCTGTCTACTTTTGCATCACTCATCGTCATTTCCACCTATTTTTGAAAGCGCCGAGAGCCCATGGGTATCCTACGCAGTATGCACGAATGTATTGAAGTCGTATGACTAGGGTTTCTCTCGGGCCTCTCGACGTCATTGATCCATGGACCGACCTCGAGGGGGTGAGTGATGAGTCTTCCCCGATTTCCGTTTATACATTGATTGACGATTCAATAGGACATGACATCATACGTGCTAACGTTATCGTCAACGGACGCACGCGCACACTGACTCTTACTTACTTACTCACTACCACCTTCAATCACGGATCGCAGATCATCGCAGAAACAACCCCCAAAAGTCCGTGGACCAAAACGGTCATGAATCTACGCCATACCATCTAGTTGCGTACTCTAATCCTATGGTAAAGACACCGACGACAGCTACGTATCCGTATTCCTCTGTGAAAAACTAGCTTCGAGTGTGCGAACTAGATATGTAAATCGCGGACCTTAGCCTTCGAGTTTACAGCTTACTGCGTACGCGGGGTGAACGTACCTCCTGAAGATGGTCAACGACTTCCCACCATCCCTTGACTGCGATTCCGCCTACGGAGACTTCAGCGAGTATCCTGAGAGCTCAACCTTGTTGGTAGAGTTTTGCCTTTCTTGAAATCACAAGTTTCTTCGACTTCCTTTTCACCCCAGCTTCTAACTTCCACTCCCTAGATCAGCTCCTACATACGTCTTACAAACCCTTCTTCTCCTCCCAAGTCACCAGGTGACGCTCCCCTCTTCCCTCTTCCCCTTCCTGGCTCCTCCCTTCTTCCCCTGAAACTCACTTAATTTCCTTAACGTCACTACTCTGCTTAGACTCGAATCGGATCTAACCAGCTTTGGGCAAAAGATAACATCAGAATCAAGATGTTTCAGTAGGTTATGATTCCTTGCGCTTTGAGTCTCTTTCATTAGAGTATACACTACTAGGGTTACTCTTGCAGCCGTTCGTCCATCGAGACTTACCAGTTCTTACTAGCACCGGCTACTCAAGTGAGACAAGGAAGAGGATCAAGGATACGCATACATACGAGCTAGAGTACGAGCTAGAGTACGTAGTAAGTAGCCGCGCATCGACCATCAAGCATCAAACACCCATCCTCTTATTTGCTTACTCGATACCAAGTAGCTTTTTCTACCCGAAATGAGCGGTAGGAGTATACGTAGCTAGAGCCTTGAAACTGACGCATATCCCGGTATAGATATCCGAGCAGGTTCTTATCCTTATCACCAACCGACTCGGGAGGTCCCTGGACACCCCTGATCGCCCTGAACCCCTTGCGCTTCCTCTATCAGGGGAGCACTTGCCGCATGAGGTCCAACGCCAAGGGCAGCTACGACAACGTCGACACGGTTGTGGGTCCTCATTTTCGGCTTTCCCTCAAGATACCTACTCTAAGTATGTGATATTCACTGCGAAACCTGCAGGTCATAGTTGTTGCGTCACCTTCAGCCTTCAGCTTCAGCACCCTTAGAAAGCAACGGCCACCACAAATCTCGCACTCAATATGTACCTTCGTTGAACTTAGATGTTAGATCGTTCCTCTCCAGCTTCCCCACACCCCCGAACCCCCACACCGCAAACGACTCCATTCACATTCACTCCATTCCTCCCGAGCCCCGCCCTCGGTCCCTTTGCATTCCATTCCATTCAACACTCTAGCCGTTCCGGTACTTCCACCGACATATCACATCCCCACAACCATATATACGGGATAAGATGGGATGGGATAACATATCACACCGACGGATAGCATATCACAAATGGTAACCGTATGCGTAACCGAGGACACGTAAACCGCCGCCCGTACTTCACACAATGACACAGCGACACACTGTGACAAACAGAAAGCCGACGGCCTCTGTCTCTTCTCTACCCTAGTCGAGTATCATGCATCATGGGTTACGGCGTCGCGTTGTGGATGTTCGACGCGTCCCACATCCCCTCTCATCCACTCTCAGAGCCCCTCATAGCTTCCCCACAAGCTACAACTAACCGCCTGACCACCGCTTGCTGACCTACCCCACATCGCGTCCCCACATCTCACAGAGTTTCTTCCGTTATTCTTCCGTTCCTCTGTTCCTCCGCTATTTTGTTTTTTGGTTCCGTCGCGCTACTTCTACTACCACCGATATATCCTCCCGAGAAACCCCACTACCTAACACATAACACATAACACATCTCATCACATCTCACCCAAGCATCAAGCGCAACCGTAAGCGATACCCACCTGACCCCTGACGCCTGGGGCATCTACGCGTCCACAATCCAACCCAACCCTCTTTACTCAACCTCACCTGACCCGGTCACCCACAAGTTCAACCAAACCTCCAGATCCAACGCTCAACCTAACCTGACCACACCCTCCCGACGGTCAGAACAGATCCAACACCCACCAGATCTTCAACCACCTAACGTTTAACGCTAACGCAAAACGGGCAAAAACACGCACAACTGACAAGCGGGAAACACATATCCCGGCGGCCGGGAGTGTTTTGAGTTTGATGCGTTGATGCGTCGAAAACTTTGATGCTATGATATAGAGTAATGATATCTCATATATTTCTTCCTAACTTTTTTTTTGATTCCGTTTTCTCTTCTTTTGGGATGGTCGTGAAATTTTGAGTCGGTTTACGTGTAAGGTATCCCTCCCTCCCTCACCAGTACACACACCGTTGATCTAAGGTCAGAAAAGGTTGTTCGGGTGTTCTTTGTGGAATTTCCAACATATCTAGGCTAGACATATCATCCTCGACGACGACAACGAAAATTGAATTGACCTGAGGCCTGACCTGACAAAGCGGAATCAAATTCCCTACGCCTTCCCTAGTTCCCTCCCTCCCCTCCCTACGCCTTCACCCTACCTACCCCTTCGCTACCTTGTACTTACTCGTACTCGGAGGTCGCTAAAAACAAATCCCGAAAACCCGGAGAAAAATCAACCGAATATTCCAACCTTTCCTTCACACCCTTCCTTTAAGAATCCTTCGTCCCCATTGGATGATCGTAGACCAGGATACAAGAAACCGTCATACCGTGATACCAAGAAGGAAACCAGGAACCCGCCACACAAAACATTAAACATACCCCAACATACAACCCGCCACATACTCCACGCTACCGCCCCGCCACACCCGCCACGCATCGCATCACGACGCCGCTGTGAGGAGTTGAGTATGTAAGTAATAAGTAGGGTAAGTAGGGTAACGACGCCGCTGTGGCTGAGGCCTGAGGAATTTGGGAATTCGGAATTTGAAATTTGCCATTTGATTCCGTTTTGCCTCCGTCTCTGCCTCCGCCTCCGTCTCACACATACAACGCGCAACATGACGTAGGCATTGGCGTTTGACGGATGAAATTGATGAAGAGGTCGGAGGGACGAGGGACGAGTGAGCTAGTCAAAACGTTCGAGGTTTACAGACTGTAGGAAGTCTAGAAAGTTTGCTCTTCTAATTTTCTGATTTTCTAGTGATGGGTTTCTACTTTCTAGTCCACAGGTGACGGGGTTCGGGACTTTGAGTTGAGGTGGAGTTGAAGTAGGAGTTGGACGTTGGACGCGTATTTAAGGGAACGGTGTGAGGCCTTGAGGTATCACGCGCACGACGAAAGTCACGACGCGTCGTACGCCATCACCGAGACCACACCCACACCCACACGCGTATGCGTACACTGCACACGAAGCCCCCAGTCTCCCGTCCTCCCCCTGCCCACCGTTATCTTGTCTCCATACTCCCTTGTTCGCGTTACGGCTCCTACACATAGTAGTTCAAATCCAACAGGCTCCAACCGTTTGACGTCCACTCCGAAATCGTTCCACCTTCGCGTCACCCCAGTACTCCGACTCCTCAGTACTCAGCACTCGGAACTCCAATACCGCAATACCCAAGCATACTCTCGCTATACTCTATACGTCTCACTTCAAGCACTTCAATTTGAATCCTCTTTTCTTACCATGCCAAAACCGATTTACTCTGGTTGAATACTTAGTCCGAACGGATGCTACGCTACGACTCCCCTTCGCCTCCCCTCCTCGCTCATCTGAGTCTCTTCCCTCTCTCCTTTTCTCTCCTCCCTTCTTATTTCTTTCCTCTACTCCGTTCGACTCCTCTTTCAAATGTTGCAACTCCTCCTTTTATGCCTCCCTTCGAATCCCTTCGCCCCTCTTCGATTCCTCCTTCCCCTGCCTTCGATGCCTTTGGCTCACAGGAGCTCCAGGAGACGTTCAGGGATACTCAGGAGACTCAGGAGACGCCACCTAACAAACCCATCCTTCCGTCCAACCAACCAACCAACCAACCATCCTTCCGTCCCTCCAACCAGCCAACCAACCAACCAACTACAAACGCAACCGTCCACCCAGTATAACCTCTTAAAGCTACTATTTAAGTACTTACCCTCGAAGCTCAGCGCTCAACGTTTTCAACCTCCCCACCCTCTCCAAGCGGCCCAAGCGGTTCAACTTGTCAGCGCTTCAGCATTGAACGTCGAATGCTTAACGTTTACCCGAGCGGTCGTCCCTACTCTCCTCTTACTCACCTCACCTCTACTCTCCTCTTACTCTCGTTGCTCGCTGGCATCTACTACCAGCCGCTTTGAACGACGAGCTATGAGCTTGGGATTTATTTAGGCAACGTAGAGTACTCTAGGTAACGGTTGAGTCCCAACGCGTCGCGTACACAGCACTCTACACATACACATACACATGCACATACACACAAAATATGACAGCTTCAGTCAGCGTCTTCGAACTTCGAACTGCGAACTGCGAACTTTGAAGTTTCAAGTTTCTACTTGTGTAAAGGCTCGGAGTCGATCTTCGTCTTGAGGATTTGAAGCCTCGAAAGACTCTAGTCGACACTCCGCTTGAAGCTTCGAAGACTCTGAGCACTACAAAGACTCGAAACACTCTCACCGCTCAAAAGACTCGAAACACTAGGAAGACTCCGACACCTCGATATCAATAATCAATAATCAATATTAGTCCTTCCTTCCTTGTCTCTCCTTTCCTCATATACCTCCCTCTTCACCCACTAGCGTTCTGCTCTGATACTATTCCTCCGTCGGTAGTCCTCCATACGCGGCAAACCGCATACCATCGAGTCCGAGACTTCGCCTCCCCATTGACGGTATTTCAGGTTAGGAGTCCTAGGAGATACAGGAGATACAGGAGCTCCACCTTCACAACCAACACAATTCACCACACTATCCACCATCCTCACACTCACCACCATCCACGCAACCACCAGCCCACCTTCAACAAGCCAACCAACCGCCAAATCCACTTGCGACCACTCTCTCTCTTTTCTGATATCGATTGTCCGTCCGAGTCAATAAGTACTGCTCCATACCGCACACCTTCGAGTCCGACACTCCCCCGAAAGGGTATTCCAGGAGTCTTAGGAGATACAGGAGCTCCGAGGCCCAACCAATCCACCACACCGACACAATTCACCACACCAACTGCCAGACAATCCACGCAACCGCCAACACAGCCGAC
>JAPEVF010000796.1:0-20630 GCA_029747585.1 Pleurotus djamor
TAGAGATGAGTATGCTGCACTGTGTTTGAGCATCATCGATCATTTGAATGTGTATAGTAATTGGGTGTAATTCAGCATTATATATTAAATACCATGGAGCGTTGAGTCTAAAATTAGGCTGTGGGTATCTAACCAGGTCTGTTAATATCCTGTCAACCCTCTGTATGAGACTATTCAGAAAAGTCACAGCAGGTACCCAATCTGTCAGCCCTGTAACCCTGTGAGCCTCTGGCAGCTCTGTAATGGTCTGTGCAGAACTGCAAAGCTTATCTGTTTTTCCTGATGTGTGGAGGGCACTCTCCACCGAGCTGCCTTTCAGTTTTCCTCATCGGAGCTGTCGGCGGAGCGATCAGAGGTCTCACCTTCTTGGTCAGAAGGGACTTCAACGATTACCGCAGCGCGAGCTTTTGCTTCTTGATTGGCCTTGAGCCGATAGCACTGGTTGGATTGATGGTTACTCTTTCCACAATATTTGCAGAGGCCTTTAGCAATCCGTTCCTTGAGAACTTCAGGCTTGAGCTTGCCGTCCTTGCCCAAGTTATCTTTGATCTCCTTGGGAGTAGATGAGGACTTGTGGTCGGAGCAAGCATTGGAGCGAGTGCGGAGAGAGGAGGAGGAAGGAGAGGAGGAAGATTTAATGAAAGAGGAAGAAGAAGNAAGAATTGTTTTGTTTTTTAGTATAAGAGGAGGAGGAAGATGATTGTTTCTCCGAACGCGGAGCGGATTTCCGAGTTTGTCATTGGCGTTCCCAGTATCGCCTGTCGATTTCTCCAGCTTTGTACATCATTTGCTCATAGGTCAAGTCAGTGATCCTATGGTCTCGAGAGAGAAGGTCTTTGATGCGGTCGGGGAGGCTGATGTAGTAACATCGATGGATGGCAGCATCTCCGTAGTCGGAACTGAGTTTTCCGACAATTTCCAAGAACTTGATATTGTGTTTGGCGATCTTGTGATGATCTTCCATTTTGATATTGTCAAGGTCCTCTTCAGCTTCAGCGACTGGGTCGGAGGAGCCAAAACGACGTTTCAAAACTTCAGAGAAAATTCCGAAGTCGAGCATCCAGTCCAGCTTCGGAGCTCGTGGATTGGACGCAGCTTGCATAAGACCAGATTGAAAGAGGTTTGAAGCTGGGTTGTTGAGGTAGGAGAGAGCATACATGACTTTGGCGGTGTCGTTTTTGAAGCTCGAGGGATTGGCGATGACGTGAAGGGCGACGGAGGCAAGGAAACTATCAAGTTTGATGGGTTTGTTGCCGGAGAAGCGTTCAGGTGGACCGATTTTAACGCCGCTGGAACGCGATCCATGGTCTTTGAGGAGGACCAAGAGGCTGCTATGGATCGTTTGCATGGCTTGAGAGAGGTGCCATTGTTCGCAGCGAGCGGAGTGACGATCTTGACTATCATCACCATCATCATCAGGTTCAATGAAGGGATCTCCGTCATCGGAGCCATCGGAACCGTCATCAGTGGGATCATGTCCGTGATCAGAGGGCTCATTACCACCATCATTGGAGGGAGGACCTCCACCACCTCCGCGATCGGAGCGAGGCGGATTTGAAGGTGGGACACTACCAGCAGGTTTCTCAGACTTCACCGAGGAGGCCTTACGAGACTTTGACTTAGCAGAGCTTGATTTGGGGGTTACCGGGTGTTGCTCCGACGCTTGCGCATTGGTGGCTAACACCATTAGGCCGCCCAGAATCCCAGATGCAGGTGTTAGTCTCTCAGGTTTCGGAGTGCCAGAGATGGATCGACTGGGTGTCAAATGAGGAGGGATCACTCGAGAACTCGAGGCTGGGACGGAGGGAGGCGGAGCCGAGCCGAGGAGAGGAGTCTATGAAGTACTCGCTTTCATCTTTGCGATTCGAGCATCGTGTTTGGCATTGGCTTCCGCTGCCTTTTTCTTCCGTTCCGCTGCCAAGGGGGTGACATTAGTGTTGGCAGCATGAATAGAGTTTTGAGTTTGTCTCTGAGTAGTGGTCGGGGCCATGGCGGAGATAACGGAGGAGAGAAAAACGAGTGTGGTTGAAGAAAAATTTTGAAAGAATGGGGAGTAGTCGAACTATACTGTTAAGGCGCGTAGGAACGAGGACAGGGGAAGCTCCTAAGGGGCTAGGAGGAAGTCGGAGGAGACGAGATGAACCAGTGATCAAGTTATTAACTTGATCACCCACTCTTTCAGTGGTTCCAGTAGGGATAGATAAGAAGTACGAGTCGGAGGTAGCGGAGCTAGCGGAGAGTCGTACGAGTAGAGACTAAGTCAACTAGTGACTAGTGAGAAAGGAGAGAGGGAATGAGAATGGAACTTGACAATAAAGAAGAGGAGCGGAGATGACGGAGAGATGTCGGAGCGACCTTGTGCACGGAGCACCTAGTGAGGGGAAACTAGAACTGATATTTCGACTAGTTGTAACTCTACCTGGGGCGCCTATATATATACTGGAGGTACCTACTGTATGTAATGGAGCAGCAGTGGTAACATGCGGAGCCAAGACTAAGCCAAGTGCAACATGTGTCTAGCCTTGAGGCAAGGAAAGGGTCCAGGGGAGAGGAATAGCTAAGTCAAAGGTAGGAAGCGGAGCTCGAGGAGCTTGCGGAGGGAGAAGGAATAAGGAAGTGGAAAAGGGGAGATAGGAGATAAATAGGAGGAAAGTGTTAGGGGAGGATCGGACCATAACACTTGTTCAGGGAGATCGACAGCCTCCAACGGCGTTCGGGATTCAGCAGCTTGGAATGCAGAGTTGGCTTGCATGTTGTTCCAGATGGTTTGTGCTGCTGTATACCAGCCGATGGTGTTGTCGTCTCCGGGATTCAAAACCAGCGATTCTGCGATTTGGTCTTGAATTCCGCGGAGAAGACCTTTCCTGAATTTGAGTGTGAGCTGAGCACCAAGGGGGTAGTCTGCTTGGTCTGCCAATTCCTGGAACTCGTCTAGGTATTCGTCAAAGGTCCGGTTGTGCTGATGCCAGGTCGATGACTCGAGTTTAACTCGAGCCAGCTCCCTTTCATTCAGAGGAAAGAACCGAGATTTGAACGCCATTTCGAACGCCATCCAAGTAGTAGTGTTGGCGGTATTCATTCGAAAGCATCGGTTGGCATATTCCTGTGCACGACCTTTGGAGAAGTACGAGAGAGTCCAGAGAATGCGGGCTTGGTTGCTGACGAACAAGTCTGGACAGAGTTGGAACCAGATGTTCATGCTATTGAGAAAGTGAACGCCGTTTGCCCTGCTGCCGTCAAAGGCTGGAGGGTTGGCGGGTTTAAGTTTCTCACCGCGTGGGGCTGGGATTCGAACCATAGACGGAGGAGTGACCAGGGTCGGGGGTTCAGCCATGGGTGGAGATGGCGAACGGGGAGGGAGTTGCATGCGAGCTGCAATGGCATCAAGGGTTTGAGATATTCGCGCTATCGCAATGCCTTGTGAGTCTGCCAATGCTGCTTGCTTTTGCAAGTCCAACCATAAGCTACTGATTGCTTGAACGGTGTTTGCTGGCAAGGCGACGGGCTGTTCAGGCATCGAACTCATGGTTGAGTGGGGAGACGCAAGAGTAGTACTTGTTGAGGAATCGGGATGCGTTCCGGGATTCAAGAACAAATATACTGGTGCGTAGGGGGTGAGCCTTTTCTACTGTAAGGGCAACTCCGAGAGGGGCTCAGGGGAACTCCTAGGTGGAGGGAATCCAAAGAATACTAGTAATAGCTAATGTGTAGCTAAGGACCTACTCACCTGGGTGGAGGGAATCCAAAGAGAAAAGGCTAAGGATTCCCACCCACCTAGGGCGGCTCTATATACTAACTATGGACAGTACATAATAATTATAAGTAGGATGTAAAGTAACATGTGTTCTACAGCAACCAAACAAATCTGTTGCAGAGCCCTCAATCCTCAACAGTTTTGGATAAAGCTGAAAAATCAATGTTGTGGAAATTGAAACATTGTTCAAGGCAAGAGACTCAAGACTTGGCATGCTCATTTGTGGAAAAGCATTATCAAGCATCAAGAGCTGGCCCTTAATTTCCACAGTCAGGGAAACAAGATCTGGAAATGAGGCAGATAGATTGTGAAGAAAGGAGCCTTGATAAGTGTGTATCTTCAGTGTTGTAAGATTGAAAAGCACTGGGGAAATCAATGAGTCTATGTGCTCATATATGAAAATGGAGCATCCTCCTGGGTAAACACCAAGGGAAAGTTCTTTTAGTGAGCTATCAATGTGAGATGCACAATGTAGTAGACTATGAACAGATGCTTCATTGACATTACAATCAATGCTTGGAAGTTGTCGAAGTTGATTTATTCCTAAAACCACCCGAATGAAAGATGAACCAAAAACTGCTACTGGACCTAGCATTGTCAAGTGTCCAAAGATGCTACTCTGACAAATTATCTCTGGGGTGACATCCATAAGAAGCATCTTCCTCTGACATTGAACACTGATTATATTGCTACATATTAGCAATGGAACAAGAACTTTTGCATGATAAAAAAAGACCTACCAAAAGTGCCAGCCATTCATATCTAGTGCTGGAGAAAAGTACGATTTACAGCAAAAACAGAAGCATTGAACATTCTCTGGCTTGTCAGAAAACATTGCCTCAAATTGATATTGATTCAAATTAGCTGAGTGATTCTGTGTTGACAATGAAACTGCTTTGTCATATGTGAGAATCTCCATCTTTGCTGTATTAAGATATACTCCTTCATTTCTGACAATTGCTGACTAAAGGAAGATCAAATTATTGTTATAAAGAAAAAACAAAGAAGTGAATATACCTTATAGTAGTCAACAATAAATGCAGTTGGAAGTGAATGCTTCTCAATGATTCCCCAATGATTTGAAATCTCCTCAACAACTATCATAGGATGTGAAAGTTTCTTGATTAGCTTGTGGCTATTCATTTGCATATAAAGATGATGAAGTCTGCCATGTCCTTCAGCAGGCGAGTTACTAGAAGATTGTTTCATAAGTATAACCATGCATAGAATTAATAACAAAAAGAAAGCATTAGCACTTACACATAGGCAAGAAGGAGTTGCTCTAGCAGTGTTTTGAAACCATTGATGTTATTTTCAGCAGTTTGAACAATTTGCATAATGTCAAAGTCTGGGAGAAGAAGGAGCATAATTGACCACAGGGCCCGCTGCCAGGTTGGACCAACCAAACTTTTTTCAACACCTTCTGTATATCGTTGCACACCTCTCAGAAATACTTTGATTGTATTGCACCATTGACCAGCAGCTTTGGATTCCCTCTCAATCCAGGGAACAAGCCATCCCACACTTTCCAGGTATTCTTCACTATCTTCCAAAGCATCAATAAGCTGGCATGCTAGGGAAGCAGTAATGGAAAGGTTGGTAAGAACCCCTTTCATTTTGCGCAGGGGCTCTATGCTTGGCATAGTGTCTGGAAGTGGTGAAAATGCTTCCTGTGCCTCAGCAATGAGTGAAACAAGTTTTGCAAATGGTGCACTCCTGGGTGATCTCCCTCCAGGGGGGTGCATTGCCACCATGCATGCAAGTTCCCCATTATAGTAGAAGTTGTTTGTTTGGTCACCCTTAACCATGTTGAGAGGACCTTGAATAACCAGTGTACCATGGTTGATAAATGACATTGCTAAAGGCTGAGACTGAGGTGGGGGTAGGAAAGAAAGCTGGTGGAGGCATGATCCAAGCACTGTCTTGATGAGTTGCGATTCGTGGGAATGCCTCGAGGCTTCCTCACATCGATCAGAATTCTCCATATCACTCTTCCGCAATCTTGGGACATCACTGCCAAGTTGCTGTAGAGTCACTTCCCCATCTATCCCAGAGATGATGATTGTGAGGCTTCAACATGGCGAAGCAGCCCAGAGTCCTTTACAATTGTCTCGCACTGATATCCTTGTAGCCGCCCTATCACCCACTGTCAATCTCAATGCTCAGAGCTGAAATCGGAATGTCTGTGATTCACAGACTCACCGCAGATTCTTGATGTCCATATCAATCATTCACTTCTTCAAGGCAGGTGGACGTTGCCACCGAAAACGTGGAACCTGGTCTTTGCTGAGGCGTCGCGGTATTCTTACTCGTCGTTGACACCGAGACGCTCTACCGCGCTCACTAGTTTTCGGAGAACCGTCCTGATCGGCCCTCGATGCTTCCATTTAGAGGGATTCACAATGTGATAGAACATCACGCCACTTTTTCCGCCGCGTAACAGCCCACTACTCAAACCGAGATCAAGATCAACCTTACTTCGCAGCAAAGCCGCGCAGAAGTTTCATAGCACTAATCATTGTATGAGATGGACACGATACTCTATCATGAACAGACAGTCTGGGAATGGGGGCGGTGGCGGGGGGAGAAAAGGCAACAGAAGCGGAAATGGAAGCAGTTGGGGACTCAAGGGGACTCAAGGGGGTATCACGGTCATAGAGCGCGGAAGAGCAAACCGAGCTAGAGGTTCAGCATCAGTACGGACGGGCAACACGATGCACCGACGAAACGACTCACAAGTATTTTTTCCGATCGCGATGAGCGGTCTATATCCGTGCGGATCGCATATGAGAAACGAGAAGACATGTGACGACAATCCAAGAGGATAACTCCCAGATGTCCTTGGTCAAGGATGGAAGCCGTCGCGAAAAAATTGAACCGTCGAATAAACAGAACTGCAGGCAGTACACGAGAAAGGGTAGCATTGAGGGGCTATCATATCCCGGAGACTTGGTACAACTCGAGGCGATGAGGACCGACCGTCGACTTGATTTTCTCCAGTTAGGTTCGACAGGTGAGCGTCAGACACTGGCTAGGTCTCAGAGGCAGCGTGAAGCCAAACTGAAAAAGTAGAGAGATATTAACGACGCGCGCGCGAAAGAAATAAATAAGGAGCATACCTGGGAATTGAATCTGCAATACAGGAGTCAGACGGTGCATGTTCAGAAACGAGGCATGAAAGTTGGGGCAGGTATACTCTATAGCGAGGAGGGAGACCTAAACGGACGGAAAGAGCATCAGCGAAGACGTGTGGAGGAAAGGGGGAAACACCACAGCAGTCAAGCGAGACGCGTGCCCGAGAACGGAGCGAGAAGAAAGACATGAGGTGTGCGGCGTGGATGCGATAGGTAACCGTAATCAGCGCCTGGCTAGAAGTGGCGCGAAACAAGCAGCAGCGACCCGAACCACCGTTCTAGGAGTACAAGGAAGCAGAAACGAGAGATGAAAAGTGAAAACCGAAACAAGAGTTAAAAAAGACGAACGCAGAATGACCAGAAGCAGACAAATATCAAACGAGCCTGAATGATTCCCCCGGCCCAAAAGTGCCCTTCTGAACATGGCTTCCCCATGAGAAAGAGCCGAGAAACAAGAAACACGAAGCGAAAAGTGAGAAAGTAGAGACCGAAACTGAGAAAGTAGAGACCGAAACCGAGAAAGTAGAAGCCGAAACTGAGAATGAAGAAGGGAGAGGCAAGAAACGAAAGTACCGAAGTGTCCTTCAGATCAAATCAGATGTCCATGATGTGTACGTGTTGGTGGGGATATTGGTACGAAAGAGCTTTGCAGCGAACAAAGAATGGAATAGAAATGGGAAAGAAAGTACTACCTCACCATGGTCGTCGAAACGTCCTCGTAGCATGGCGTATCTGTAAGTACCGAGACGTGTGCGCGGTGGTACGGAAAGGTTTGGGCGGTTGACCGCAGGTATACGCTCTGTTCAAGGCAGAGGACGAGCGTGCGTGATTATTGGCATTGGCAAAAGTTAGAATGCAACTTACACCGATGTCGACATTAATCATTAATATCGACCATTCGTCTTGTCATTGATGGTCGCTTCGGGGCCATCAAAGTCCGCGTGGATCTGGGCACCCTGGAGGCAAGTAGATTAGCTGGAAATGCAGGGATAAAGAGGTACGAACGCGACGCACCTCGTATGTACCCTGAATCTCTTCGTCTCCTCGGCTCTCCCATCCTGGACGTAGAGGGGACGGGGGTATGCGGTTACCCCGAAGGACGATGGCAAGCGAGCAGCGAGATCAGTCCTGGTCGGATGGCCTCACAGGAAGCCGAAAGTTGGGTGGACCGCACACAGGTCTATGAGATGGAGATCGTGAGTATTCGTAAGAAGGCGGTATGTATAATGGGAAATGTCTATGAGGAATCGGGATTCGCGAAGGAAGATTCAAATGGACAAAGGAACGAACCATTATGGCAGAGTCCCAACCAAGAAAGTGAGGAGCAGCACCGCAGCAACTTCATATGTGTTTTCCCTTTGAGCGTCCGCAAATGTGACTTGGGTCGAACGACGGCGGTGGGACCGAAAGAAATTGGGGTGCGTGCTTTGCGCAGTCAGGGGAGAGAGAAGGACGAAGATTAGAGGATGGAAAAGAGGGGGAGAGCGAAGGGGACGCACCCATACTTGTAGATGTTCGCTCGTCACAGGGAAACGCCAAACCTCCCCGAAAACAACCTTATAGCCTTGAGAGCAGTGGAGACAAAGCGCGGGGTCGAGAGCTTGAGAATTTTACGCGGCATAAGTGAGAGAGAGATACAGAAACGAAGGAGAAACGCACGAAAAAGCCCTCCGAGCCTCAACAAGTCGTGTGCGAAAGTCCTATCCCAGGAGTTATGCCTAGGATACGGATGAGTCAATGACGATCAAATGCATCGTCAACGAGCGAACCGAGAGGCTTTATACCCCGAGTTTCCTGTTGCTTCCACCCGGACCAGTGTCTTAGTCTCCACGGTGCTCTTTCTTCGTCATCGAGACGTGACTCTGCTGGAAGGCGACCAGTGCCAATGACTTCGTGCTGCTTCTGGGTAGGGTTAGTGGACGATGATCGTATGTCGATGGCGGAGAGAAAGACGATCGACGTGTATGGAGGTGAGGAAAGCTGGTCGAGACTGTCCATCGTGCATTGTGATGGACTCCGAGGGAAGAGGTTGGGAAGAGAATGCTTGGGCGCTGGGCGCTAGACACGCTTCGATGACGTCATGCTCGGTTCGAAACTCTTCTCCTCCCCTCATGTCCCTCCTACTATCCATATTTCTTCTCCAATAGCCGCTATTCCTCCTGAACGCCAGACGAATCATTTCTGTCTTGGAAAACTCTGCCGTCCGATGAATACTCTTTCGGTCGAGCCCGATTTGACTCTTTCCCAACTTTTCCCCACTTTTCGCCCACGTTCGCGTTCTCTTCAATCAGGATTGAATCAACTCCTTCGCGCCAGAGCCATGAATCAACGATCTCTTTCGAAAGTCTCTCTCAGGAAAAACCCTACCGTACGATGAGATCTCTTTCGGTCCGAGCTGGATCTGATTTTGACCTATCTAGGTTGAAGGACCCACCTTCCCCCGGTTCATTTTCTCTCCAATCAGGACGTGTCCATTCTAGAATACTTGTGGGAGTTCAACTCATCGTGAGGCTACAAGCTGTCCTCGTCGCTGTTCATCCTCATAGCAACACTATGGGTCTTGTAGGTCTCTTCCTTGCATTCTCGCCCTGTCAAGTCGCTGATCGCTGCCGTTTCTCGATCCTTAGACATTCTCGACACTCAGGCATCACCTCGATGGTGACTGGCGGGTTAATTTAAGACGAATCGCGATTCAAGAAGGCAAAAACTCGTATCACGGACCGAAATGCTGTAATTCATCGATACAGATGTCAGTCTGTAGCGCTGAGGTGATACATGGGTCCCAACGAACTGGTAAGTTCAATCACCACGAAGTATTGCTTGCCTCTGTTTACACCCTACCATGAACTCAACTGTTCCCATCCTCCACAGCTTTCCTTCATGCCTCCATCTACGGTGCTCAAGCGTCGTAGAGATGTGCATCGAGCCCGCCAGCGACAACGGACATCCACATCTACGGTGCTCAAGCGTCGTAGAGCAGGATGATCTCTCTGTTGCGCGGGTATACTGACCATTGTTTAGGTACCTCTCGAGCCTTAAGCCTACATCTACGGTGCTGAAGCGTCGTAGAGCTGTGCGTTGAGCTCGCCTTCGACCATGGAACTCCATATCTACGGTGCTTAAGCGTCGTAGAGCAGGAGTTACCATCGCACGGACCATCCATCACTGCCTATATCTACGGTGCTCAAGCGTCGTAGAGCTGTGCATAGAGCCTACCCGCCAACTATGGCACTCCGTATCTACGGTGCTTAAGCGTCGTAGAGCAGGAGCGTCCATGGTTCGGCCCCTACTAACACTTGTTTCCCCTCTCTTCTAGGTCAATCAGCGATCAGCGAGCCATCTCAGATAATCTACGGTGCTCAANGCGTCGTAGAGCCTTGAGATCGGCTCGCTGTTCGCGGTGGATAATGGATCGCGATTGCTAACTCACATCTACGGTGCTCAAGCGTCGTAGAGCCGAGCTAGCCGTCGTGGTTCATTACCATGGGACCATCGCGGCGGTCGACCCATATCTACAGTGCTTAAGCGTTGTAGAGCCGGGTCGCGGATGAGACACTCATATTCACGGTGCTCAAGCGTCGTGGAGCCGAGTATCTCATTCGAAGACGCTGTGGTGTTCCTTCCAGGCTCGAGTGTGTCGATATCTACGGTGCTTAAGCGTCGTAGAGGCTGTACATACCTCGAGCCTCTCATCAAGAATGTGCGCCGTCTCTATATCTACAGTGCTCAAGCGTTGTAGAGCCAGAGATGGTGTCGTTTCCCGAGGTCCGAGGATGAGAGACTCCCATTTCCACGGTGCTCAAGCGTCGTGGAGCAGGGTTTCTTTGTCTTACGAGTGCAGAGAGGCATTGCGAATGAGGAGGCTAATACCAAGGTATGCTGTTCCTCCCATTTACTACTTGTGTGATGTCAGACTGAATATCTCCTGCCTTAGTTATACCACACGCAGAATATTCCGCCGCTTCAACAGGACTCGAGACTGAAGGCATCCTCAATGGAAACAAGGTGAAGTAGCAAGCGCCATCGTGTCGATTGGGTCACCGGTACTCGTGCGTAATCATCTACTCTATTTCCCCGTTTCCAACATCCACCAAGACCCAACTCATACAGTATCCGTCGAACGCAGAATATCTACTCAAATCGAAAGGTACGTTTGATCTCCTCTCCTCTTTATTCTTACTCGACCCATACCTAATCTCTCCTACTATAGCCGTCAGTCAGTTGTTCAAGGAACCCACATATCGGTGAGTATAAATCTTGCCTTTCGTCTTCGGTTCATTGATCCTCTTCTCCCTTAGGGTACTGCGTTCGCATGAGAGAGACTGGAAGGTGGCTTAGACTAGGATAGATGTACATTTTTGTGTCTATGAGAATGTATACTCTACATTACCACTGTAAATATCTACAGACTCCGCCCTTCCGTTGGCGTCGAGAATCGTTGCGCGCAGAGTTTTCACTCTGATAAACGAGAGATATCAAGGTGAGCGGCGCGACCCGAGCGCAAATTTCGAGGGCTGGAACTCGCACCGTAAGAAACACTCGGCAGACGGACGCCTCATCTACTCTGCACCTCGCCTTACCAGCAACCGCCGAACGGTAGTAGCACCGGTCTGCGTGGACGGGTCTTGGCCCTTGAGTTAATGGACTTTGATTGATGTGAAAGTGAGGTGATCCTTTCTCGACCAGTTTTCAGATAGTTGCGGTTGACTGGCGACGCTGAAAATTGAGAACTGAGAACTGAGAACTGAGCATCAAGCCCTGAAGCTTGAAGACGTACCTCGTGAGTCTTGGCGAGATGGGAAAAAACACCTTTCAACTCCATCCACGCCGGAGGAGGGAGGATTCGTTTGTTTAAACGGATAATAAATTACTACTGCTTCATAACACTAACCTACCCAACCTCAGGAACTGAGCGGACGATGATAAAATCCCGAGGAAGCGGATTAACGTGCCAGAGGCGTTTCGAGGTTCTCGATGGGTCGAGTCGACGATGATCATGCAGCCTTAAGGTTGAGCGTAGTCTGTAACCAGAAAAGCTACCGTCAAGCCGAGGACACTCGTGATTGAAGCCTGAAGCCTGTAGCGATAATAAGGCGGTCGGCATCCACGGAGAAACGAGCAATTTGAGCGGAGAAACCCAAAAATAAGGACCTTGGAAATGAGGACTGAGACGGTTATCACAGGATATGAAAAATGCGACTAGGTAGGGCAGAGGAGAGATGATGAATGAGAAACGGGAAGGAAAAAAATCGAACTNAAAAACACGAAAAGAGAGGAGAAAGAGATACTTCCTCGATTGAACGTCTCCAGAGTCCAGATTGCAGGTTGACTCGGCGGTTGACTCGGCAGTGACTCCCAGTGAAGGGATTCGCAAACGTTCAGTTCCATCGTCGCCCCGTAAAGCTCTACGGCGGTATCATCCCACAGAAGACTGAGTACATGCCGACAGGTTAGAGCAAGATGGGAAGCCATCGACATCCGCCATTGGAAAGAGAAGAACAAGCGAAGGCTTGAGCACGAATTTATGACGTCATACATAGACCTTCGGAATGCGTGTATCACGTTTAGCGCCCATCCGAAATTATTCTTTCCTCTTGCTTTCCTCTCACCTTGTTTACAACTTTTTCCTGTCATCCAACGCGTCGTTGAACGACTTCGACCGAACGTATACACTCGACTCTGAAACAGCTACACTGTTGAATCATTCGTCTCCGCCAACTCGCCTCAAAACTGGCCTGACCCACGGATCGGAAATATGGTATGTCGAGTCAAAGCTCTAGTCGACTGAGGTGGAAGGGGGGCAATTGCTGCNGGGGGGCATCAGGAGATGGGGGAATGGACATGGAATCCGCGTACGCCGTGAGTACGCTTTTATCTCGGTTTTTACCCATCGTCTTGACTGAGACTTAGCCAGTGCCTTCACGACAACGTTTTCAATAGTAGCTCCGATGCATGGTCAATCTCTTCAGTGGCAGTACGTCTTCAAGCTTCATGATTTACCTCAAGAAAATCACAGCTGACCCTCGCCTTTTTGCTTGGTACCTAGTTGCCCTCGAACTGGACTCAACCGAACATCCCCGCAAAACGAAACGAAGCAAACTCCAGATGTTGGAATCGGCTGTCACGCGTCAGCGCTTCAGCAGGAGGACCTCAAAAGAGCGAGGTAGAAAGCTAAAGGACGACCCGTGAGTATACTCTACGTCCCGGCTAAATTCCTCCCTACCCATCGCTTCAACAACTATCCGTTTTCCCTATAAGGTACCTGCTCGTGCGTATCCATGTACTCACATCCACAAAAACCCTTCGGGGACTGTCTGTATGTGACGTCGCCTTGCCCCACGCCTCCCTCCGCTGACGCTGTCTGTGTCTTTACCCAGAGTATCCCTTCCCGAAAATAGAATAGGCCATGCCGCCTTTGGAGCACGGAGACCTTTGCTTTGTGAAAGAAGAACGCCTCGCATGGATGATATCCTTACCCTCAACCGTGAGTACCTTCCGCTGCAACCCCCTCCTGCCTCTCGTCTCACATAACCCCCTCAGCATCTCCGCTTTACCTGCCTCTCTTCTCGCCGTCTCTCGGAGCGCAGACGACCAAGGCAACCAGGCGACTCATCAATCATGTAGTGGNCAGAACCACTTTCAATGATCCCGCCCTCAGCATCTCCGCTTTACCTGCATCTCTTCTCGCTGGAGCTCGGAGCGCAGACGGACAAGGCGACCGCGATCTTTCTGTGTTGACATTTCCTGGTACGTCGCTTCAGTCCCCTTTTTGCTTCGTCTCCCACCCTCTATTCTTCCCTCCAACCTCTCCATAACTTCATAAATTGTGATTGACCCTTCGTTGTCTGACGTCTATTCCCCATTGATGTCCCATTCCGCTGCTCTCTTCCCCGTCGCCCCTTCTTCTTCCACTTCCAACATTTTCCGCAATTTCACACTCATACTCATAAAATACCTTCCCCCTCTCTACAGGCGTAACAAAGAGCTCACAGTGTCGCGCCTCCCCTGGGTCTCTTGGACCCGGTGTAACTTCGCTACTGCCGCCCGGCAATGTACATGCACTCGTCCGCTGTTGGATGACTGGTGGTGATGGAACTACGGCCTCACTGCCGTACGGGTTTGCATCCGTCGACGCCAGCCTCCGCGGGACCTTCTGCTAACAACCGACTTCGACACAAATCAAATACTATCAATGTCATCATTGTACGTACCGTCGTTTCGCGTCTTGTCAATGCTAGCGTTGACGCCGCTCGTTCTCTAGTTCTACTCTCTCAACCGCAGAGCATATCAGTGGTCAAACGATCCTTGTTTAAATTTGGTGCTATGCTACTTACTTCGATGCTAGCCGGACTAGGAGATGGTTGTAAAGTCGCTCGGTATTCCTCCCCGGTTTCGCTCATGTTGTCCTGTTCGTACGTGCGATGCTATGAAGTAACAATGGACAGTTACCGTCCCAACGCTCTGATAAGATGGACACTTACTTTCGTTATCGCATGTTTCTTGCCTCCCGCTCAGTGTTCCTTTCTTTTTCGTTTCTTGTTTCTCGCGTTTCGCTTCTCCCCTGCTCCCCAGTGCTCGCTTCGGTGTGCTCCTTCCCCTTCTCTCCTCTCAGTTTTGGATTCTCATTTCGCGGCTCGTGTTTCTCATTCCTCATTTCCTTCTAGATGACTCGTGATAGTGTCTGTCATCCGCTGACGCCAGACTCTGCGGGACATAACCGCCTTTGAGACAAATCAAACACCTCCAATTGGCACACGCAGAGACGTTGCCAAAAGATACATTCTTCTTTTCGGACACTATGCAGCTCGTGTTGATTCCTAGACAAGTTGAGAACGAAGTCATCCCATCAAGATCATTGTCCTCATAGCGGTCGCCCTATATAGTTCTCAAATAGTTCCTTCAAAAGTCACGTTTCCTGTCCTGGGGCGCATTTACACCATATGAAGCTCTACGCTGGAATATCATTGAATCCTAGACACATGTCGAATGTTGTTTGCATGAACGTTCAACTTCAGAAATGAAGAAACGAAGACCCACGAAACTCCTCAACCATGGAGTGCATATTGTGACTCAAGCAGCCCGCGCAGCCTGTAGACAATCCCTTCATTGGATTGGACATGGACTCTTGGAGGCCCCGAAGCGGTGCACCCGTGGTGAGCTGCTGGGCCACTTGCGTTACATATGCAGCCCATGTAGCCGGCTCATACACACGACTCCCGCTGTGAACGGGCTTCAAGCAGTTATGATGCACACAACGAAAATGGTCAATGTTGGTCCCGAAGGTGTTGTAGTCCAACTCTTTCTGGCACAACTTCTGACGGATTCGGAGGTGGTAATCCAGTAACCCCCAGAATGCCGTCAAACCAACACCGTCGAGAGTGACTTCCCGCGATTGACTTATCAATTCATCAACAGTGTAGTAGAGAGAGGCTTCTGCGACTTTCTGAGCGAGAATATGCCAGCCATGACGGGATGCATACCCCAAGGCCCATACAGGGCTGTCTCGTATACACTCGCCGCAATTAGCGATGTAATCTGCCTCCAAAGAGCGCATAACTGCATCGAGGCAGTATTTATCTGCCACCGGTATCAACAACTCCAGCTTCCGCGAATCAACCTTTGGATTATCTCCAGGATAACAAAACCGTAAGATGAGATCAAGGACATCGGATGACTCCTCGAACGGAATGACTGGGATGGATTCTGTCATGGTTGGGTCGTGGGTGGGACAGGGATTCGGAAGCTCGAGCATAGTCTCGAATACGGGAGACGAGAGCAACAGAATTGCTTTGAAGACTCGGAAATCAACATTGTCAGCGGACCGAAGGATGATGTCGGCTTTGGGGTTGTCGAATGGATGAGAGGCTGCGGTAGGAGAGTCAGTTGGGGAGGACATGTTCGTAGCGTGAAGACTGTGGAAATTCAGTGAGTGTAAGACAGGGATGAATGGGCTGATACTTTTGCCTGGTACTTTGAGTACTTATATATATATCAACGTGTTCTGATTCTCGCGTTGCACAGCTGGACATGAGGATCAACCACGGTGAAATTGGAACACTATTGGAATGCCTGCAACGCATGAGAAGGCTGAGGACTGCACAGTACTGAGCAATGAAGGAGCTTCTTGAGTTGCGCAAGATGACATGGGTCATCATCGAAGAAAATTGTAGAGTGAATCTAGTGCCGTTTGACGATAGCGATTAGATTTAGATTGAAGAGGCTGCGCAACAGGTCGTTTGCTTATCCGACTTGATTTCCATATAGTCATGGATAGACTAAGGCTCTCACAGGTCCTACATTCACGCGCACGTTCCGGAGTGGTTGGGTTTCCACCTTTCAATGTTTCAACCGCCGATGCAAGCACCTACCACCGAAGATAAGTTAGTTTCTGGCTTTCGAAAGCAAATCCACACGAAACTCAAGCTCACCGCCGTTGGTTCTCTCCAGNAACCGTCCTCTGNCCRAGKATGAANTATTGTAGAAGAGGGCGTTGATGGTTATATCCCGTCTGAGGGCATCTTGCAGCGGCGTGCCAAACGTCTAGTCCATGGTTCGGCACCAGGCGACATAAGGATACGAATCGCACTCACAATCTGGTTCGGTATGCGACTATCCCCGGTGTATTCCTCACTCCGGAGGTTGACCACATCAATAGACCGATTCAAGACTCGGAACGTTGCTGTCTCTAGATGTTTTGATTGTTCCGGATTCAGCGCGATTTTCGCGACATCGGATGTAGTGATGCCCTTCTGATGAGCGAAGGCAACAAAGTGTTCTGCAAATGCAGCTCCCATCATGTCGGAGAGGGCAATGTCGATGTCATTGCTCTCGGAACCTAGAAGCTGCAAAACTATTGAAGCCTCATTGCAAAGACATGAAGTATATGACACACCTTGTCACGAACCCATCCACCAGCTATCCTGCACGTCGTTTCGATGTTTTTCTCCTTGAGATGCGCAGCGCACTCATCGACCAAGGTGCATATCTGGTCTTCCACGTCCGTCAACTTGACCTCTAGCTTGTCCGGGAGTGCGCTTCGGTATGGGGTGTAGGTCAGAAGTGACATGAGCCTGGATGTATTTCGTGGAATCGAAAGTCTGGGTATGGTTCGCAAGACAAGCATAAGTATGTGCTCAAGTCATGACTCGAAGTTGGTCAACTTCGCTCGCTTCAGACGCGCGCGGGGACAGGCTTGTTAATCTCAATTTAGACACGACGCCGATCATGTGTGGGTGTACCCTTTACTATGTACCGCTTCATACATCGTTTATAGTCTACATCCAGGCATTGATATCATGTCGGTGACATGAATATCTATCTACTCGTCCGAGACATCTCCATCATCTGATTTTTCCTGTTCTTCTGCTTTCGTGCGCCGACGTTTTGAACCTTCGATCATGTCCCTTTGGAGAGAATTAGTGTGAAATCCCAAAATGAAGTCAAGGAAGGAACCAACCTCTTCTTGATCGCGTCGTTGCGGCCAATTTTGCGTGCAAAATTGACAACCTCAGCACGTTTGACTTTGCCCATAGCCTTGCGCTTCATTTTTGAGGGTTTCGGAAGCTTCAGCATCCACTCGGGTACAGTAGACCCAGATTGGAGGAGAACATTCGCAATTCTGTGTGATTAAATTGAGCATGATGAGCAGCCATGAGGGTGTTTCGGAAGACGCACGGTTTCAAGTAAGGCGCATCATCGTCCGTGAAGTAGGTAACAGCCTTTCCTTCCTTGCCAGCACGACCAGTACGACCAATTCGATGCACGTAACTCTGGACGCTCGTCGGAAAGTCGTAATTGATCACCTCGCGTACACCTTTGAAATCCATTCCACGAGCCATCACTTCGGTGCTGATCATCACCCAGCTCTCTCCCTTGCGCATTCGAGTAATGGCATCCTCGCGCTCTTTCCTTGTCATGCCGGCATGGAGACAGTCGACGTTGGGGATATTGTTCAGAACGAGTTCTTCGGCAAGTGATGATGCTCTTGGCTGGGTGGAGGTGAATACAAGAACGGGAGGATTATATGGCTGAGCAAGGTATTGCAATAAGCTTGGTAACTTCGAGGCATCATCGCGGACGTAAGTAAGTGTTTGCGAAATGAGTGGCAACGGAGTATCCCTATCCGTGGAGTTGAGACAACGCATCTTGAGTTCGAGTACAGGATAGGCTTACTTCAGACCAACGACGACTCGGATAGGGTCACGGAGCATGTCCATCGCAAGCTTTTCAGCACCTGCTGGCAAAGTCGCACTGAACACTGCCTTCTGGATATCTGAGCGCGTACAAGCCGCAACGATTTCTTGTATTTGATCTAGGAACTCCGCATCGAGGAGACGGTCGGCTTCATCAAGAACGAGGTGCTTCACACTGTAAGGTGAGTTGAATCAGGAGATAAGTTGGAACGAACACGCGATCAAAACGCACTTATTGAGGTCCAATGTGCCGGCCTGTAACGAGCCCACTATTCGGAGGGGAGTGCTGATGAGGATATCTTTTTGAGGGAACGCTTTAGAAATGGACCTCGTCACAACGTGATGACATACCAATTTTATCCCGAACACTTTTATCCGCCAACGTGCTCGCCGTAGCCTTGCTGAACAAAACAATACGCCATTTGCGACCTTCTGCAAGCTTCAAGCACTCGTTGTGGATCTGATGGGCCAGTTCTCGGGTGGGTGCGATAATCACTGCGCGAACACCATTACCATCAGCCTTTCCATTGGGAGCCTTCAGAGCAGCGAGAATAGGAAGAAGATATGCGATAGTCTTTCCGGTACCGGTCGGTGAAATGGCAGCAAGATCTCGGGACTATGGAATAAATAAGCATCAAGCACCTCAATCATACGAATGAAGGGACACACTTCAAGGAGTATTGGCACGCCATGTGCTTGTATCCCAGTGGGCGAAGAGAAGCCGTTTTTCGAGAGATTTGAAAGAAGTTGTTTCGGAACCTCGTATCGTTCTGCGAGTGCTTCAAAGGAATCCACAGAGGAAGGCGGACTAGATCCTTTCATAGTAACGCGTTGTTTTGAGGGGGGAGGAGCAGACGTCGAGGCCGATGTCGATGCTGAGGGCTCCTCTGCATCTTCATCGTCTGAAGTGGGGGAAAGTCTGCGCTTTTTGGCTGGATGAACTTCATCCTTTTTGGTTTGTTTCCTTTTGGACGAGTTCGTGCCCCCTTCCGCGTATTTGAAGAAATCTAGTTCTGCAGGTAGCTCAGCATCGTCGTCGAGCACGGGCTTGCTGGATAATTCTGGGGTTCGTGAGGTCTACGGACGTCAGTTAAAGTTCTAACGAAGATATCGGCTCAATTACTTTGAAAAGATTGAGGTCAGACTGAAAACGTTTCTTGTCAAACTTGAGGCCTCCGCGGGAGAGCAGTTGAAAGGCTTCCATGAAAGTTTATGGGCGCTTGTGTGCACATTTGCCGATCAAGTGCTGAAGCGCACGGCTTGGACGTATTATGTTTTCGCTCTTGGGGACTTCGAGTATTATCGATACAACAATGCCATTGATGAAATAATCTAAAAGTTTACTGCGATGCTAGATATGTCTTGACGAAGATACATTTATTAAATTACAGTTACACCGCTGTGCTCCGCCCATTCTCCGAATAATAAACTGATACTCTCGCCATTGTGAGTGCGGCGGATGCTCTCCGCGATGGTTGGGCTGACGTCGATGGTCACCAACTTTTTACAGGCGTTTTGGTGTTGTTCTTGAGGGATGGTGTTGGTAACCTAAGGGGGGCTGAGCAAGAAATTAACAGGACGCGATGGCGATGCGTACCACCAATTGCTCCAGAGGGAGTTCCTCAATAACGGTCATATCTGCCTCAGAGAAGAGGCCTGGATTTCCCAATGAGCCGGATGTACACGAGTGAATTGAGAAGCGTACCATGAGAAATGAGTGCGTGGACAGACTTCGCCCCTTTCTCTTTTAGCGTGCGGGCGGCAAGTATCAAAGTCTTCCCTGAGTCGATCATATCATCGACTAAAATAGCGACCTGAGTTGACGTTACGATTGAGAAATTAGCGAACGTTCGAGGGATGCTTCTGCTGGTATACTTGCTTTATCCTTGACATCACCAACAAGAATTTCCATGCGTTCCGGAGCATTCTCTGCCTTTCCATCTCGTTTCCGATGGATCAGTGCAAATTCCACGTTCAATTTGTCAGCGATGGCGGTGACACTGGAAGGAGTGAGTTTGCTCAGTTGATGCTGAGGGAATGGCGAGCTTACCGTTTTGCACCGCCGGCATCGGGACTGACGATGATGCCATTTTGCCAGCCTGGAATCCGGCGTTTGATATAAGCGAGCATCAAGGGTTCTGACCAGAGGTTATCAACAGGAATATCGAAGAAGCCTTGTATCTGGCTGGCATGGAGGTCCATAGTGATGACATGGTCACAGCCAGCGACGACGAGCATATTGGCCACGAGCTTTGCCGTGATGGGGGCCCGAGATTTATCCTTCTTGTCCATCCTTGCATAGGGATAACAAGGAATGACTGCCGTGATCCGCCTCGCAGACGCCGTACGACAAGCAGAGATCAAGATGAGAAGCTCCATGAGATGGTCGTTGACGTCCTTGCACCCGGATTGAATGATGAAGACATCTTCGTCTCGCACCGACTCTGAGATCTTGACGTCGACTTCTCCGTTGGAGAAACTACGGACGGTGGTGGCAACAAGAGGAACGCCGAGCCTAATGGAAGTGAGTGCATGCACCACTTGACCGCC
>JAPEVF010000797.1:0-20494 GCA_029747585.1 Pleurotus djamor
CCCCATAACTTCAACGAACACGAGAAGTTAGCTCGTACGTCGTTGGACAACGTACGCTTACACCTTTCACTGATCAGCTTCGCCATTGTTCTCTCGTTATCGTTGTCCGAGGCCGTGATCGGTAGAGATGAGCTTGCGGTTGGTCTAGGTCCTGCCTACCCCACAAGTTCTTCGTCTCCCAGGCGTGTTCGCTCTCTTTCCATCCACATCCTTCTCTACTTCCCTACAGAGTCATTCCACACGATCGTGACTAACCAAGATCTCAGATACACCATTGCAGGCATCTTCTCCGAGAAGTGAAAAACCAGATTCTCTCGGTAGCTTCCTTGATCCCCACCTGGGGCTTCTTCTCGTACAAGTCAGGACGCATAGCGCTTAATGGTCGCTGGTTCAACCAGACGATTTCAAAATCAATAGAGTAATTCGGTTTCAACGGTTCGTTCATTCGCATTGTCAACACGTAGAGTAAGCTCATGTTTAGGATGGATTAGAACGATGGAAAAGGCGTTCCAATTCATATCCCGGCGGGGTCCCTCAATTTTGGAGGTGGCTTCATGACTCCGCGCTCGTTCTCAGGTGAGTCATTTACGCATTGACAAGATATCTAAGCAACAACTCACATGCCATGATTGGTTTTTCAGTCATCCACGAACGTACTTACTACTTGGGCCTGGAGACGAGTCTGATTATCGGTTTGTCACGCTGCGCAGGACTACTCATGTCGCTCATCTGCGAGGTGACTTCCACTGCATTCAGTACATTCGATCGTTCGCTTTGGCTCCACCGTCCGTGTCAGTGTTCAGCCCCGAGATCCCAAGGTGCGCCGCTCACGTCTAGAGTAATTGATCATCCTACTCACTCGTATTCACGCTTTGCGTTGCGTCTATACTCAGAGTACACACTGTGAAGTCGTAGCCGCGTAATGATCGTCAGACTGTTCATTCAAATGCAGCCGTCTTTGCAATTTGCCCAGACCGTGATGAGAACCGGCTTACGAACTTCCATCGATGAAAGTACCTTCTCCAATGTCCGCTGGTCATCACGTTGACCTTACTATCATATAGAGTATGGGTACCTTCTCCGCTTTGACGGTGCAAACTCAACGGTTGTAAAATTACGATCAAGTAGTCTGTGAGTTGCTTGAGTTTTTACATACCCTGTGAGACTCTACATCGTCCTCACTCATTTCTCAGTGGCTTGTACCCGCACCCTGACTCACGATTCTACACTATCGGCTTTATATCTACGGCTCCCTCGAGCTCATCAACCGTGTCGAAACGATCCAAATGTACGAGCTATTTGTTTGAATTCGTTTGCTTACCCCAGGGTACCACTACCGTTCGTTAGACGTCGATGACTCTCCGCTGTAAACTCATGTCGGCTGATTTTCGAAGCTTCAGCCTCGAGTATCCAGGTACAGGCCTTCATCTCCATCTTACAACATACAATCCACCTCGCGCACACACTCTTAAAGGCGTGTAGTGAGTCAAAAGGCACCGCACGCTTTGAACGGTTCTTACCTCTGTACTCCACCTTTCGCTCTTCGTTCTACTTCCGTTTCCCCCGAAGACTCATAAAATGTGAGATCTAGATTATCTTCTTTCGAGGAAAACGGATCCAAAATCCCATTTTCACGAGCTTGGAAGAATGGTACATTGTACGATAAGCGATCTCCACTAAATCACGTCCAAACTCGCTGCACGTTTTCGGACCATAGCACCGCTGTTTTAACGGCGTCGAATACTTACCTCCGTTTGTGATTCTCTTTGTACATGACTTTCGAGGATGTCCCCTCGTATTCTGGATGTGATAATCATAAATTTGAACCGACCTAGTTGAATGAGTGTTCCTACCCTCAAACATCCTTGATGCCGCTACCGAGGAGCTTGGGAAGGCGATATAGCCTTGAAAATTTTGAGGGCGCGATGGAGAATGGAGGACTCGCCAAACGGAGAATTCCAGCGGTCTGATCGCGGGTAGACTCACGTCGGTAACTACCGAGGGACCATGGACAAGCTTCAAGCTCAAGTGTCGCACTAGAGCGAGGGTGACGTTTCCTAGGTCAATGATACCCTAGAAATGGGGGATGATGGACAGCTAGGACGGACCTTGTAGTCAGTCAGAATATTCCAGTGGCAAGTTGAGGACGCGTCCTCAGCGCTTTAGACCTTTGGTGCTCAGATCCAGACAGCAACAGTGGTACAAGGCTGCAAGTGAGCAGTCGATGACGCACGAGGGTGACCGGGTGCTACGACCCGATACCAGCATCCAGCATCACGACGACAGCAGCACGGAATGCGGGACGCTCAACTTACCCGTCAAAATCGCCGTTATCTCTGTGTACCAGCTGATCCCCACCTGATCATGATCAACAGCACAAGACTTACCAAAAAGTCTCCGTCCCACCAGCTCGAACCTGCCTTATCTTGTCAAAACTGTCAGCGCCCATCCAAACTCTTGGTTCATTTCTCCCACATCGGGCATCGTCGGCGTATAGATCCAGGATCGACGCCAAATTGCTGGTTCGAGGGGTGGTCAGACGAGTATGGTAAAATGGGAAACGACAGCGAGACGCACTATTATAGAGTAGTCGTGATTCCAGGTCAGCAGACTCGAGGTACATTTAGTCAGGGACTCGAATGAGAGTGACAGGTTGCAACGAAACTGCGTTGCTGAGGGTTTCGGGGCGGAGACAAACGCAGACTAGAGTAGATTGTCGGTCGTCGGACTTAGCATGGTGCCCAGCGCAAGCTGACGGAGTAGAAGACCTCGGGCCGAAGGCACGACAAGACGTGTGCATCAGAAGAGTCAAGAGCGCTAGAAACAGTGGCCATAACGCAAGGACCTGATGACGTTCCCTGTCCAAGAGCCCAGGGCGGAGGGTAGACGTACTGCAGCACCGTAAGTGAGCGACCAAAGATCCGTTTTGAACGACACGATCAAGAAGCTGATGAGAGAGAATTGCGGTTCTCGATGTTCCCGAAACATATTGGGAAACTTGAATATACAGGACCAAAGACGTAGACAGCGGCGCAGGAGCTTCGACCTCTCCGTAAGGAAATCTGAAGGGTATTTTGTCAATGAACGAGCTCGAATCACGTTTGGAGTAGAGAACAAAGGGAACGACATTTACAGCCTTTGAGGGACTAAGTCAGGAGACAGGAGCACTAAAAGGGGACGAGTAAATGGAAAGAAGTTGATCATGGGAACGGAAAGCAAAAATACGACATGGCGAAGGACGACACACGTTTTCTGTTGGTCGGGAAGTTTAACCAATTGGGGTCGCGGGGCTTTTGGAAGAAGAAGTGCTTCACACACGAATAACGCAAGTCCCGAGAAGAGAAAAGAATTATGAGAAAGGAAAGTACACCGAGCGACGCCACTCGTGTTTCGTTCGTCGGGTTCTTTTGCTCCGTGAGAGCGCAGCTAGAATGTTCTCATTTCACCTTAGAGGCTAGGGCTCCGGTTCTAGTGAAAAAAGGGAGCGTAAACACACCCCATACCGTTTACCTTGCACGAAGGGGGGCAATGTCACTGAATCATGGTACACGGATAGTCGCAATTGCTAGCAGTATATCCAGCCAGCTAAGGGAGCAGTGAGAAGACTTACTCAAGGCTCAGAGGCGTGACGTGCGGTGAAGAAGAGCTGTACACGACGACTGGAGGTAAACTGGTACGAGACGACATCGCGCAGACGACAACGATTGTGAATGAATGAAGAACGACACATGAGAGAAGAAGAGCGGAGGCATCGATGGACAAGCAATGTCGAGTTTCTTGGGTACGTACACGATCAGCCAGCAGTAAGCCACAACGGAGCCACGCATGAGCCAATCGAGCCGTAATTCTCAAGGGAACGATCCAACGTTGAACGGAGAACGTGAACGAGGAGAGTAGAGCGATTCCTTCGATTAGGGAGTTCAACGGAGGTGGTGCTTCGTAGGAGACGCAGCTAGAGTATCGGAATCATGAAGGCATTGGATTCATGGGAAAGGGGAAAAGAGACGAATGAGATCAAGGAGAAGTCAGCCAAGGAGAGAGGATGGTACAAGTGTATGACGATGTACTCTACACATGCATCGGCTTCCTTCAACTCCATACCGTCCGATAGTACTTCCAACTGAGACATATCCCAGTGTATATCAGCTCTTGAGGGTAGAGCAAGAGGGAGAATAGAGGGAAGAGGTTACGTGAGGCGAACGGGCGAGAGCGTTTTGACGACAGAGATTGAGATCGCAGTCCCTGATTCGGATTCATGAATCCATGATGCATGGGAATGCCATTCAAACGTTGAGCCAGAGATCGAACAACGTCTTTCGTTGAGTCGCCCAGCTCGACTCAAAATCTTCTATAGAACCCGCAGAGTCGCATGCGCGCAGTCAGCTAGATAAAAGTTCAGCTATCTCTGAGGAGCTAGAGTAGAGTGTCGAATGGTCCCATTGAGATTTGAGTGGGATTGTTGAACTGGAGAAAGGAAGAGGACAAACGGAAGATGAGAAAAGAAAGAAGCGCCCGAGCGCTCTGCCCTCCAAATTTGGTATCCAACTCCGACGGTTCCTCTTGACCTTGACCACGAACTCGCACTCGACAGTACATAGAACGACGGTGGCTACCGCTCACGAAATGGCAGACATTTCTACAACTTACAGTCTGTACTCTGCCTGGTCTCAACTTGGTATGAACCCCACTCAGGCTGATCCTCTCGCGAATTTTTGTGCCTATGTCTCGACCGTCTTGTCTTCTGTCGACTTTTTCGCCGTCCGACAAGCTTTCTGAAGGACTTGTAACGGCTTTGTCTCGTCGAGAGCACCCTTGTGGATCTACGAGGCTACATCCGAGACTCTGAGCTGTACTCGAGTCTATTCTAGAACCCTTGACTTCCTGCGGATGCCCTTTCTGACTACCCGAGCGGGAACTTGGAATCGGCATACGGACGGACTTGACACCTCCATCCGTTCCCTTCTGGATCTTCTTCTGTTCTAAAGACAAGCTAACGAGCGAACAGGCTGGGTCCAAGACGTTACCCAGTGCATCGCTCACCCGATCGTGAGGAGCTACCTGGTAAGCGGTTTCTCCACTCCCTCAATCCTTGCCCACTCATGTTGATTGTTTTGCTCATCGCTTCTCTATCGTCCTGACAGATAACGGAGATCTATTTTTGAGCATTCGCAGCGCTGATTTCTTGATCCCAGTGCTACGTTACCCAGGTTGCGGAGTCGTATCACCATCTTATACGCGATGCCTCTACTCTACAACTCGCCTCACCATATCCGTGTTTGTCTTGTCTTCAAGGTGATTGTACTTCCACAGAAGGCTGTCACCTGTGTACGTTCGAATTCCGCAGTTCTGTTTTTCTCTGCTCTACGACGCGAGTTTCTCATCTGCCAATTTGATGCCTGCTCTAGAGTACTATGGACGTCTTGCAGCGTAAATCCTTGTCTCAAGCCTCGATTCCAGTCTCATATGTACTTCGTCGTCATTGCCAACTCATCTTTTGTCCATCCTTCACCGACCTCATACGTTGTTTCGTACCGCACACCCTCGGTCCCTGGTACCTGATGGTAACTCAACTCGACGCCGACAACACAACTCATCTTGGTCAACCCGACCTTGAACTTGATTTCCGCCGATGACGGATTGGGACACAGAACGGTCTGGAGTCGATCCCTGCAGCGTTTGATTGAGCTTGAAGCCCATGACGCCTCAGGAAGTTCAGCGAATCGAAGTCTGACATTGGCGTCGTGAACGCACCCATGCACCCACTGCGGCGCCTACGGGATCAAGCCACTGCAGCACTCTAACTTGATTGTTTTCGAGTAACTTGCCTCCTCCAGGCTCGCGAACACGGTTAATTGTACTCACATAAATCCGTTCGTGATTGAGGCCGCCGGTAAGTCCTCCACTGTCTTCAATGATCTACCCAATTTGTGCTCCAAACAGTCCTCAATATCTCCTTTCAACGTTTTCCAGCCAATCTCCGTGCTCCCCATTCATCCTACCATCACATGTCCCATTTCTACTCACCACCCGCGGCGATTATCCTAGCAAAGCGGTAAGGTTAAGCAAAAACCAGAAACAGAAGAGGCGTACACACGCTTCGTTATCTTACCTCCGGCAATGGTTCCATCTTATCAAGGTTACCTCTCATCTATTTACCCGGCTTGAAGGTCAAATGAAAGATCCTTCGTCCTGTCCAGGCTCTCTCTGGTGAGGCTTTACGCGGCGAAAATGAAGACATGCCTTACCATCATCTCTATTGTGCAAAGTACACCCCAGGACCAAAATCGTCGTTGTTTTCGCCGGCGTTCCCCACGTTTTCCCATCAAGTCCACGCGAGGTGAGTGGATTTTCCCAGTACCTTTTGCTCACTCTTTGACTCAAACCGTCAAAGATAGAATCATCTTCTCTGACATTCGGAGGTTATACAGGTAACCATGCAGTGGCTTCGAACCTGTCATGGAAAGTAGATCATCTTCAAAGGCGAGTCACGTCCTCCCGATCCCCTCTGTTGTGCAGCGTAAGGGGATCTTGTGAATATAAGTGCTCATTTGTTTCCTCGTCCGACTTTCCTGTGGCTACGCTGACTACCTTGGGACCGTCAGATTTCAGCGGTTTTCTCTGACTTCTCCTATTACACCCTATCCCTGTTTTTATCTGCCTTGCTCTACACGCCAGTGGCTGCAAGCTCAGCCTTCTCTGGTCTCTCACAGGTTAGCATCGGAGACGAGATACGCATTCACGCCTCACATCTTCGCGGAGAATTATGTGTATGTCTTCAGTCTCCAATCCCTATTTTCGGAGTAAGTAGAGCATAAGTAGATTTCGACGAATTTAATTTTTTTTTCGCTTGTACCTACGCACCGTCAAAACGCGATGAGAATTGACGACAAGACTTACTAATGAGGACAAAAGGCTAGTCTCAGCTCGTAGCAACGTCGGGATGGAATTTATGAACGGAAGGACGGCGCGAAACCGGTGACATCATCAGGTTCGTTTTGCGTCGATGGTACTTACAACGGCGACTCAGTCAGCCTCAATTCATCGCTTAGAAGCAGGTCCGCCACCCATTCGGTCCGTATCCCGCTATCCCAGAACATTCCTGCATGACAGCAACGTAAAACATCGAATAATGGGCATCAGTCGCATGTCGTTGAAGGCTGTGTTGCTGTGGAGAAGGATTTTGTCGTCCAAAGCGCCGACGTCGAGAATAACCATAGCAGAGTTTGCTGCGAGGATGAGGTCCGTGCCGTGGGGTCCGTCATGAGACATCACAGGAATGCCGCTTTCACGCGCACTGTTCTGATGTATTGATGTGAGAGAGAGGATGTCTCCGCGGACACCGTTGAACAGCGACGAGAGCCGAGCCCGCTGGAGGTGGTTCCGTAAGGAACGTGACTGGCGCTGTCAGGCGTGAGATGTGTGATGAGATTGGGCGGCATTGTTGAGATCGTTCAGTTCCACCCGATCGTGATCAAGACGCGTACTAAGAATAGGTCTTGAAGCTTGACCGATCAGATGCGGGGAACAGAGGAGAGAGCCCAAAGTGCTGGACTAAACGTACAAGATGTGTATGAATGAGCGAGAAACGTCCTCGGTACATGGGAAAGGCGAGCGTTTGATCATGGTAAGGCCTCGGAACGGACAGCCAGAGGATTGAAGTTGGAGCCTGTAACAAGCCGCGGACCACAGTTNAAAAAAAGAAAGTCTGTCGAGGTAGGCGGGTAAATAAATCCTGGACCGTCGAATTTAGGGAAACCTCAATGTAACGGTGTTCAAGTAAGCCTAGAGAGTCGCAGAAATAAGTCGGAACGATGAGGGCGGCCCGCTCAGTCGTGGGTCTACCGTTGATCATCCCAAACTCAAACGGCGCGATGTCAAGTCAGAGACTTTTTCTGGAGCATAGAACTGTCACACGGAATAAGCCAACGCGAATGCGGAAAAATGAAAAACAAAAGAACGCCATGTCATGGGAAGGCAGGCACATACCCCGAACAACGCCACACGTGTTCCAGTGGGCGGGGCCTTTGGCACCGATGGGAATTCTTCAGGTAACAGTCATAATACAGACTGTGTTCCAGAAACACATTAGATCCCGTACGCAGAGGAAGTAAATCGTCAGACATACCTCAAAAAGATCGTCCACCCTTGAAGTCTTGGAGGGGTCGTCGTACCCTGTATGTACGTGGGGACACATAAAGGAGCTTCGGTCGGAGTGGAAGGCACCTCTCAAAACCTTATCGCATCATCCCGAGCCTGACCTCTGACCATCCGCCGCCGATGGCGTCAATAAAGCCGCAAACGGCTTAGTGCAACGCTTTCCTGTGATAGTGAAAAGATTCGGCGACGGAACACATTCCATGACACAGAGCACTGAGACAGTCGTGGTAGATGATCATCCAAGCGCAGGGTACGCGCAGGGCTAACTAGGTATCGGTGGGATGAAGAAGAGGTTAAGTCAGTTGGAGTTTGAGGCTAGGAAAGGATGACAGACCTTTTTTTGCCCGAAACGCCGTTCATTCAGCCCACGTTAAGAGTTCAACAGGTAAGGAGAGTAAGAGGAGATGATCCCGGGTCCGCTCGCGGGGTGGGTCATGTTGGGAAGATGTATATTCCATTTCAAGGGGAAAGCAATCAAATTGAGTTATTCAACGACACGAGAGTACGGGAAAAAGGCTAGGTAGACATCCAAGGCAATGTCGAGGCGACGTAGACCTACGGACATCCGTACGAGGGTGGAGCGTGTCTCTCGGGTGCTTGAAGTAGACGATAGCTGAAGTACGCGGAGGTAATGAATGGGAATGAGAAACGAAGGGGGTTGTAGAACTGCGACGCACCATGACAGCCCACATAGAGTACCAGCATCCTATAAGACAGGCCGACCCCTTCGCATACACCTTCGCCTAGTATCTCGTAAAGTGAGCACTAAGCAGGAAACGACTGTGATTCCATGAGAAATGGGCAGTGAAAACCGAGCGCAGCACACACCGACACTGCGAAATAAAGCTCAGATCGTTTTGGCAACGTTGTGGTGGCTTTGTCCCAAGGTGCAGTTATATCGACTTGACGTTGCTTCCATCTCCCAGATAGAGGGCCCGGATAGTCATCGTCGCAAGGATAAGCAAGCAGGCTGGTTAGAGCTGAAGTTATGGCTGATGCAGATGCAGATGTCACACAAACTAGCGCCGACGCCTTTGTTTGTACACCGGCCATCGGCGTATTTGGCTTCCAAACAAACTCTTGCCCTCAACAATGTCGAACTCGAGCTCGACCACGCTACCATGCACATTCCCCAGGAAATGGAAGGAAAACCAAGTCTCTTCCCTTGCATATGTACCTCATCTCCCCGTAAGGCTATTCTAATTGCCGAGTCCACAAACGACAAACCTCATGTAAACCTCATGTCAGAGGTAAAAACGGCGAGCTGGGCTTGCTCCCTCACATCATTCCAGTTTTTTATTCGACAGGTCTCCGACGGCATCTCTTCGAGGACGAAACTGGAAATCTCGAGCCGACAACCTTCGTAGAGCCCGAGTCATCCTTGCTCTTTGTGACTACCCGATTTAGACTATGAGTCGGGTTCATGGGAACCCTTCCACGCTCTCGCTTCTCCCACACCGACAAGCTAACGACTGGATATGGTAGCTACAAGGCGGCGGTGGCAAAGGCCTCCACGAGTCATCATCCTTGTGAAATCCCGAGGTCGTTTCCTAGACTCGTGGTAGCAGAGACAATTAAAAATTCGGCGGTATGTGTTTCCTCAGTGCTCCGTTCCGTGCATGAGAGTATTAACCTTTGCGCCTTCCGTTATCCACGCAGGCTGTATACCTCCTATCTGACGGTTCGATGGGCTTTCTTGCAGCGTGCCTATGCGGAGAGCTTGTGACCCACCTTGTCTTCGGTGGACCCCCTCGGAATCCCGTGGAACCTACACGCCGCGAATGTGCTCTCAAGACTGCTCCGAAAGCACGCTGGTACGTTGTTGGCTTCCTCATTGTAGTAACTGACTCAGGTTGCGTTACTTGCTTTCTCGTTCCCGCCACGCAGACATGCGGCGGCCCACGACCCATCTTGTTCATAGCGAGGACTCTACATGCTGCACAAAACCCCATGCCATTGAAATGAGTACAATTTACCCGTTCCCGAAGTTGGGACGTTTGCCGCTGGAGGACTCAACGAGGGCGATGACTCAGCGTAGAGTGGAACCGACGGTGCGTCACATCCAAGCTTCTCTATGATTCTAGCCTATAGTCTAATTTAGCGTGAAGGCGGTCAGCTAGAAGAGTCAAGTGCACTGTGCTTCGAAGGTAGCGAACTCGATTCAGTAGGCTGTACCACATCTTCAACCTAGGTCCAACTCACTCACCTCGAGGTAAATCGAGCCATACCGACCGCAAGCTGCACTCTCCCAGTTCCCATCTTGCCCAAACACAAATTTGCTCTTACGTAGCTATCCACCGCATGTTCACATCCAACAGCTTCGCCATTGTCCTTTCCTTATCGTTTTCCCTCGGCCATTACCACGCGAGCTCGGTCTAGGTCCTGTCTCACAAGCTCTTCGTCCCACAACCAAGTTCGCTGTATTCTCATCCAAATCGGTCCGTACGGAGTCATTCAATATTCGCTGTGACTTACTGACCAGGATCTCAGATACTAGCGAACCTCAGACTGCTGAGGAACCAGCTTCCACGCTTCCTTGATCTCCACCCGTCGTGGTTCTTCCGCACTGAAGAATACCTGGACGTCAGGTACATTTCCAGACGCATAGCGCTTAACGGCAACAAGTTCGCAGTGAGTACACGGTGTTTGATTCGAACAGACGGTTGGAAATAATCCAGCGGTGCGCTCATCCACTCGAACATCCTTCCTCGGGTGGATGGAATATTCACGACTCAGATGGCTCCAGATCCATTTCGCAGCTAGTTCCTGTGAATGCCGCGTCGTCCTTTATGACTCTTATGATTGTTCTCAGGTGAGTCATCAGCATCTTGATAACCACCCAACGAACCACATGAACTCAGACTCATGATAACGATCAGGTAAAGAGGACTCTACATGAATTCTGTTCGTTCATCTGCGATCAGATAACGATGCACCATTGTTCGCTCGAAATAGTAAAAGTGACTTCAAGTTCAACTCCACCGGTGTCAGTAGAGTAGATGAAGGACATATGATCATGCACTCTACCTCCACCGTCACCGGTTAGAGCTCAGAATTCACAGTACGCCGCTCATGTCAAAGCGAGCCTCCCGCTCATACTAATTAATGCCTTCCGTCTATCTTCAGAATATAGATTATGAAATTAAGACCGTGTAGAGGCCGATATACCTTTCACTCAAACGCCGCCGTCTTCATCTAAGCAAGTGATGGCTTGGTGCACACGATACGATCATATGCTTCCGCACCAGTTGACGTTAGTAGCTTCCTCATTGTCCTCTACTAATCCCACCGGTCCTAATGACCTCACGATAGACATCCGTGCCATCCGTTTGCATGAAGGAGTAAGGGCTCGAACCGTTTTCATCGCTCGAATTTCGTAGTCACATCGTCTGGTCACCTGAAGGAACCGCCGAATTGTGATCTTCTTCATTGTCGTCTTAGTTTGATTTCCTCTCCATATGCAGTTCTACGATCATGGTACTCACGACCGCCATTTTCACCGTCTAGAAAACAAAATCTACCGATCCATGGTTCGAACTCATTTCGTTCCGCCGTGGATGTGTAGAGTAAATGAAATTCCGATTTCACGTTTAGACGAATCTACGAGGGTCTACATCAACCGAAGGAACAGGGCATCGAACAGTGACTCAGGTGAGGGAACTCAGGGAAATCCAAGTACCCCTCACCATTGTTCGATAAATGCGGATGCAAAAAACCCTGCCTCCCTCGAAATTTCAAGCCTCATGTCCATGATTGAATATAATCTCCAATCTAGATCAACTTTGCGCACTTTCAGGACGCCTGCTCGCCATTCGCTGTCGTTGATCTCATCCATCAGGTATGGTATGAACAGAAATATCTTCGTTGGTGTGTTCAAGTGTCCATACTCAACGTTCGAGTACTCGGGCGCACGTACCGCAGCTCGAAGCGATGCACCGTGTGTCCCTTCTCAAACTCGATCTCCGAGACCCCCACCTTGCTTCTCTTCTACTCGTCATGCATCATCGCCTGTGTCTTAGTCCTAGTATTTGTCAGTTTCAGGCTCAATCGTCGGTCTCAGGGTCTCATATGCCGTGACGGACGACCTTACTGCGCATCACTCTCGAATGCATCATGCACTGCCGGATTCCATTTCTGTTTCTATGACCGACAGCATCCCGCCATCTCAGCATCAACGGTCAACTTATCAATGCGACCCGCCCGCCATCCCAGATCACTCTTACGAAAGAAGCCATCTTTGTCTACGCTGTATGGCTTCCCATTGATCCTGATCTCGTTGATCTCGGTGGGACGGCTATGCCGTTGTGTACCTACTCTATACTATCATTCCCGCCGCAGTTCGATGCTATGCGCCATGGATTACTCACCACAAAGTACACGGCCCACGATCGAAGTTTTCTCTTTCTCTTTCTTTGAAGTTCTTGTCTCTCACAAGGTCTCATCACTCCGCCCTCTTATTGGCCTTCTCGTGTAAGGGAAACTGCCGCCGATCGACCCGCGCACCGCCTAGTAGAACTGTACACTTTGGTTGACCGTTCATCGAATCATCATTGATTCATCTCCCAAGAATACGGTGTACGTATCTTGCTGATGCCAAATTTATTTCTGCTTGACGGCCTTTCAGGTGTTGTGTCTTCGGTGTAGTTCATGTTGACAATTTCGCTTCCAAGTACGACTGTCGGCTTCACCGTACGTATCCTGAGCTACTTCCTCGTTTGATTGCTTGGTCTGATCATTTCCAACACGCGAATTGCTGGCATCTGAGACCGCGTACCGATGATTTTGCCGTGGAACTTTCCCAATGAGGTCCGTCCCTGATGGTTGCTCTGTTCGCCGCCGAAAACATACTGGTTCTGCTTTTGCTTGTGGTCCACCGCCGACACTTCGCTAATGTGGCTTCATGACGAGAAACCGGACTGATCCAGACTCTTTCCTCTTATGTTTTACTACTTGCGCCGTAACCTCCGACCCACCAAACGCGTTACACCAAACCAAGACTCAAGCTCTCATTCACACACCCACAAGACTATGTTCGTGCCCCCACCATCAAGCCACTACCGCCATCATCGTCGAGTCCCTTCTGCGGCAACATCTTCGACCCCACAATTCCAGCCAATCCCGTCGTGCTGCTCGAGCAGATGACCCAGTGGGTTAAACCTCTTCTAGTAAGGCCGAGTAGGACTCCACCCTCTTCGGTCTCCCGTCTTGAGTACCGCCGGTAAGATATCTCAATTCGTACGACTTGGACCACTCTGGACTCGGTACTCCCCATTCATCTCTGCACCCTGAATATCTACGGCTGGGCGGTTTGATCTTATCAAGGTTACACCACTGCGGCTCGTATGATCGTTTACCCGCTGACAAGGTTAAATGCCCTTTACTCTCCTCTTTCCTGTGAATTTTTCCTCCCTCCTCGTGCCTTTCCATGGTCGCTATTGTGCGTCGTATGCTCTCCCCTCTCAAATATCCTGTTTTTTACCGTCATTTACCTTACTTCTTCCGCGATTCCCACCACAACCCACGAGACGTTCATCCATTTTCCCAGTCCCTCTGAGTCAATCTGTCAAATATAGAAATAAACTCTCTGCCTCTCTACCTCGCTGACATTCGGTACCTTTACAACTAACCAACCAATCTACTCGCTCTTTGCTTCCCACCGCGTCATCTTCTAGAGTACACGCTGCGAAAAGAGAGAGATGATCATCTGAGTTTCTGACAAGGTGCGCCACGCGGAATTCGCTATCACCGTTGAGACGCTCAGGTCCACCACAGACGAAGGTGGTATAAAAGGTATGTCTTTCCGTATTGATCGACCGTTTTCGCCGAGGTTACGTTGGTAACGTTAACGATCCATATGATGGCCATGGGCTTTAGCCTTTTTCCCATCTCGGGTTCTGAGGGGTTTCTCCCAAACTACCCCTCCTTTTCGTCCTCCCTATCTCCCCTTTCCGCGCTTTCCTTTCCCCGCTGATGACTTCCCTGCCCGACCATCTCACGTCACCGTAATCCCCAGCTCCTGCGACACATGGGTCTGATAGACTTCAAAGCTTCAGAGCTCATAACTTCCTTGTCCCCTTCGTTCATCACGCGGTCTATGAAAGTATGAACATCGAAGGTTCCTGTCATGGTAAATCCCTCCCCCTTCAGATTACCTCTTTTATTCGTTCCTTACGCTTTCATTTGCGATGGTATGGATATGAACATCAAATGAACAGTCATTTCATTGATCTTTCGACGCTAAACCACACCCAATCCGAAGATGCCTACGATATTCGTAGTCTATACAGCAAGCCTTGGTGTCTAGATCCTCTACCCTCAGAATTTAATACCGCTCGTTCATACATCACCAGTCTCCCAGAAATTACGCGGTTACGAGAGATGTATGTTTTTTCGTCCGGAATTCATACTTACTAGCTTTCCAGAATTCCATCGTTTACCTATTCTGTCACCGACGACGAGGACAAGGAGTCATCTAATGGGAACGTCAAGGGCAGGTACCTAAGGTTTCGTGTTTCGACGACCTCTTTCTACGCCGCATACGCATACGCATACGCCGCCGCCGCCTCGTCAGACAACCTCTCCATTCATGCGTCGCGCCACGATCCAGTATCAACCAAACGACCTACCAACCAACCATATCCACAAGAAACGTAGAGTCCAGACCACCCTCCTGTCGTAACTCACCTCCTCCCGCTAGTTAGTAAGCACCCTATTATCGATACCATTACTAGTAGTCCCCTAGAACCTCCACGAACTCACGAACTCTTCGCACAAAACCCTCTCGTAAATCCGACCCCTTCTCGCAAACGCCGTCCCCGCCGAACAATCCCAAAGAAATGCCACAGGAATTCCATGGCTTATTGTTATTGTTCTAGCTGTGTGCCGTGTGCGGCTTGAGGATTGAGTTTGCCATTTGGAGGAGGGGGGGTTTCTTTCTTATTGTTTTCCGGCGATTTCTTTACACCCCACTCCGCCACGGATGGGATTCCTGTTTTCTCTATGGAATTTCTTTCCTGTTCTCGTCCATTTTCGGCACACGGATGCAGAAATGCTGTTTTATCTTATCTCACCAGCCCATTACCCTCAACTCGGAGTCCAGTTCAATCGCACACGCGAGGTTTGTTTGTCAGATAACATCCAATTTCTCAGTCTATCCAACAAAAACAAAAAAACGAGATCTCTACGCAAAAAAAACAAGTGAGAGATACTTATATATAAANGATCACAAAAGATAAAATGAAATGAGGTATGAGTGATGGTGGGATGAGTGGATGTGTGATGTATATGAAAGACCATGAAAACGATGAAAAACGCCGGAAAATGGTGAGGAGGTGAGGAGGTGGTGGAGGTGGTGGGAGGTGGGGGGTGCGCAACGAGCGAGCGGGGGGGAAGGTGTAACGAAACAAGGGTAAGCAAATCGCAAAGCAGGAAGACAACTCGATCGTCACAGACGAACGAGTTCCTCCTACCGATAAAAGCACAACAAGCAAGCAAGGGAGCTAAGAAATACATGTGCGTGGGACGTTAGAACACAATGAAACATTGAACACGGTGAACACGATGAACAAGGTGGATAGATGTGAGGGGGTGGGTGGGTGATAAAGTGGAATCGAGGTGGTGGTGGTATAAATGAAGTGATAAACAAGGGGGAATCCCTCCTACGAGAAACGCGATGAAACTCGAAGGGTATTAAGAAATAACAAAAAACGTGAAGAAAAAGGTAAAAAGGAAGAAGGGTATAGGAGGGATTATAAGATGGGTAAGAAGGGTAAAACGTACATCAAGCATTGAACGTAGAAGTTGAAGGTAAGAGGAGGAAGAGGAAAGGAAGGGTAACGATCGGAGGTGGAGGTGGGGGGAAGGAGCGTGCAGCATGAACGATAAAAAANTGTATAAACAAAATATATACAAGCAGAAGTATAAACGATCAACACAAGTGTAACTGAGAAACGCGATATATCCACAAGAAAGAAAAACAAAAACCATCAAAACGTAAACAGGTGAGCGTCCATGAGGTCGAGAGGTATGTATGTGAATCGGAGCAGGAGTCGGAAATGTCATGATGATACACGTAAAAAGACAACAACAAAGAGGCAAAGAGACGAGGTTGAAAGGGGATGAAGAAGGGGTTGTGGTTTGAACGTTGAAGAAGGGGTGAAGGGGGGGGGGAGGAAGGGNAAGGAGGAGAGGGACGCGAGGTGTACACTATAAACCAAGCCAGCATGAGCATCGAATAAACTGAAGACGGAGGAGGACATACCGAAGAATCCCAAAACGACGTTCAACGCCGTCCCTTCTTCAAATCTTCAACCCTCAACGAGGATGAAGCAAGGATACGTACCAAAGAATCCCAAACGACGTTCAACGCCGTCCCTTCTTCAAATCTTCAACCCCTTCTTCAAATCTTCAAAACCATCACATCGTCGTGGTGTGGGTGGGTGGGTGGAAAGACAAAAGGACATACAACGCGGACGCGAGTAACCAGCCTGGGTTTTGACGTCCGCTTTTTTCGTTATTGAGTTCGATGAGGAGGTGTGTGTGTGTKGGGGGGGNTAAGGTGTCTCCGAGTGTTGATGGGGGAACGCGAGGAGGTACGCAGGCGATGGTGGTATTGGAAGGGTAGAAAGGTAGCAGGGTAGATGGAGGGAAGGGTAGAAGGGAGAAGAGGGTATGGAGGTATCGTAGCGGGTCGTGACGAATTCGTAGACTGTAACCCTAAGACGAATAACAGTCGTCGATGTCGAGGTCGAGGTCAAGGCGCGAACATCCTCAAACCACCTCCGTACTAACAGCCTCCCGTCCCTCAGTTCCAACCACTATTCCTTCCACATCACCCTCTACCGTGGCATGTTCATCAGAAAACCCACCACCAAACTTCGGCAACCCAATCTCAATCGGCGGTATCGCGCTAATATCAAAATCGTCCGGCATGAACCCTGTCGAAGACGAAGAGAAGGACGTGGGGGAGTGTTCCCATTCGTACGCGGCCATTTCCGCTTCTGAAGCGCCGTGTGCGTTTCCTTCTATGCCATCGGCGTTGGGGAAGGAGGTGGAGGAGAACATCGAGGTACCGGAGTGGATGTCGACATCCATGGAGGACATGGAGGACGAGAAAGAGAACGCGTCGAGTCCCTTGTTGAACCCATACATCCCATCATACCCACCCGAACCACCATTCCCATTCCCGGCCGCATATCCTTGTGCACCGAAACTCGCGTTGGCGTTCACGCCGGTATTGAGGAGGTTATTGTTGACGTGGGAAGAGTGGGGAGCAGGCTCAACGAACCGCTCCGCAGGGTTCGTATAATCAAACACCCCATTCCCATTCAACGCATTCTGCATCTGCGTCCAATGGCTCGTCTCCTCATCCCAACTCCTCTCTCCTCTCCCACCACCCATCCCATTACCCCCTTCGTATTCCCTTCCACCACCGAGGATGTTGGGAGAAGGAGAGCAAACGTTCATATCCCCACCATAAAGCCCATCATCGAGTACACCCGCTCCCATACCCGCTAGTCCACCAACACCCATTCCTGCAAGACCACCACCGAAACCGAATGCACCATCACCGTGAACATTGGCGTTGGCGTGGTGGGGGTCGTTGAGGTGGTCGATATGGGAGAAGGGCGTGAAGGGCGTTTGTGGGGAATGCGATGCAAAGTCGTTCAAACTCGACTGTTGAAGTGCATGAACCAAGCCCGATGATGTGGTCGACGCGGAACTCGGGGACAGCGACAACGACGAAAATGGGGAGAAAGCGGAGAGTGGCGTTGACGGACCCGAAGACGCTGGCGAAATCCCATTTCCATTTCCGTTTCCATTTCCGTTATTAGAGGAGGCGGAGGAGGAGTGGGAGGAGGAGGAGTGGGCGAGCGCGATCGTAGCGAGTGGTGAGAGTTGTCTGTGCGCCTGTTGGGAGGTGGTGGAGGTGGTGGAGGTGGTGGTGGTGGTGGTAGAGGTGGAGGCGGAGGAGGGTGTAGGCGTAGAAGAGGATGTGGAGGATGCGGAAGGGGAGAGCGAGGAGGTGGACATACCCATACTATACATCCCCCTCAAAAAGTCCGAGCTCTACAAAAGGCACCTCATTAACACACGAAACACACGAAACAAACACAAGGAGGGAGAAGGTAAACGTACCTCGAAACCCGCACCACCATTCCCACCACCAAGAGAAGCAGAAGGAGAAGGAAGAGAAGCAGAGGGGGAAGGAGAAGGTGTAGTAACACCACTATGCGAGGACCTCCTCCCACTTGCACTAATCATGGGCACATCGCTCGTCGGGCTGGTGGGTAACATCCCGGGGAGGGGCATACCCTCGCTCAGACTCATACTGCGCATCATCCCTACACCTGCCATTCCACCTAAACCTCCACCCATTCCACCTACGCCCGTGTTCATACCGCCCATGTTGGCGTTAGCGTTGGCGTTGGGGTACCCGTTAGAGTAGACGGAGGAGGAAGCAGGGAAGGAAGCGTTGGAGTTGAAGGCAGAGGAGAACGACGCATGCGGGGAGTTGGGCATAGAGGCCGAGTAGACGTTCGGGATCGAAATCTGCTGTTGCTGCTGTTGAACTTGAACCTGTTGATGCTGAGGCGCATACAAATACTGGGACTGCGTAAACTGAGGCATAGGAGGGGGAGGAGGTGTCGGCGCCGAGATGGAACGTCCGTGTGGGCGGGAGTTGTAGAAACCCCCTCCTCCGGCGTTATGTGAGGAGAGGGNAGTGGGNAGTGGTGGGAGGGGAGGAGGGGTACGACGAACGAGATGCGTTCCTCTTTATCCTTGGCCTCGGAATCGTCTTCTTTGCTATCCTCCACCTCTTCGACCTTCCCGACGCGTTCTTTACTAACCTCCCTCCCACCTCTACCACCCTTCCCAACCCTCTCCTTCTTCTCCTTCTCCCCACCATCTCTCCCTCCTCCACTCCCACCTTCCCCTCTCCCACCCTTCCCACTTCCTCCACCCGAGTTCGAGTTAGCTTGAGCCTTGGATTTCGAGCGTTGTGGTCTATAAACATAATTCGGATACATCCGCTCATGCTCCCTCTTCTTCTCCTTCGCCAGTTCCTCCCAATATGCGCGTTCTTCGGGCGCGAGGGATTTCCATTGTTGGGAGATGGTTTTGGAGAGGTCTGCTTGGCGTTGTTTCTTCACTACCCCAACGACTCCTTCAGCGTTTGCGTTGGTAGTGGATTTGGAAGGGGGGGAGGATGAGGTGGTGGAGGGGGATGAGGTGGTGGTGGTGGTGGTGGTGGATGAGGAAGGGATTGATGAATCGGAGGAAGATGACGAGGAGGATTCGGGAGCGGAGGTGGACGGGTTGGATGGGGAAGTCGAGGTAGAGGTAGAGGTAGCCGCATCCCGCTCCTCACAACACTTCCTCCTAAACAATATAAACGCATTCTCCGGTCGTTTGATATAATCCTCATCCCCCTTCTTCGGTCGTCTCTCCCCACCACCACCGTTCCGATCGAGGGGGTCGACGCTGTGAGACGACTTGCGCCGTTTGTGGGTTTGTGTGAGTGAGGAGGTCGAAGAACCCGTGATGGGCGAGGATAAGGGATTGGAGGTGGCGGAGGAGGGGGAGAGGGAGGAGGAGTTTGAGGAAGAGGGTGTGGAGAGGACGGAAGGGGAGAGTGTCCTCGGAGGGGGCGTCGCAGTGGACGACGGAAGCAGAACCATCTGCGCGTCATTTCCACCATTTCCTCCGTGCGTGTAAAACGGTTCCAACCCATTCCCCCCACCAACGCCCAATCCACCAGCTACAGAGAGTTCGGGTTGAAACGGCGAACTCGAAGGCGTCGAATAAGGCGAATCCTCGAGGTTATGGTTGATTGGGAATGTGAATGCGCGGGGTGTGGGTGAGATGATGGCGAGCATTGGTGCGCATGATGACGATGAATTCGGGGAAGAGAGGGAGGGGGAGAGCGTCGTCGTCACTTCGAGTGCTGAAAAAGATGGTTACGTAAGTAGGGTTTAGGGGAATTTTCGATAGGGAACGGCAGGGGAGAGAAGGATGGGAAGGAGAACGTACATCGAACGAGGGTATCTTTCGTGCGTAAAGCTGGCATGATGGTTTGGATTTCGATTTGCGTTGTTGTTGAAAAAGAGAAGAAAAACTGATGAGATCGAGAAAACAGAGAAGGATAAGGAAGGTCGTAAAGGTGTGGGTGGGTGGTATGCGCCGCGTCCGCGTCTGGTGTGTGTGTGTGGATGTGCGTGTGCGTGTGGTTAGCTCGACTCTAGAATGTAGAGGAGCGCTGGATGAGCGGACGTCGGGCGTGTCGCGTGTCGAACGAAGGTGAACGAACGAGGGGTAGAAGACGAAGACGAAGGGA
>JAPEVF010000798.1:0-20426 GCA_029747585.1 Pleurotus djamor
AATGCAGCAACCAGCCACCCTGCCCTCGATCCCTTCCGTGTATACTTATGTTATTACAAAGGATAATTCAACCTGCAGCGGAAACATCTCATGCGTCCCCTTCCCCACAATTAACGACCTGTCCTTATTTGAGCTGACAGAGACGCACAAATTTCCCAACAAATTTCCGTTCTCAACAACACTACGGGAATATCATTAACACTCGCTTCAACCACACGAACCACCAATGCGGACCGGTTTTCTCGCTCCACACCTCCTCCCAACTCCACTTATCAAGACGCGATAAAAGCCGCTTTAAAGGTCGGCGGAGCCAAATCGCTGAATATTTACACGGTTGGGTTCGACAAAATGGAAGATGCCGAGGGCGGAATGCTTGGGTATTCAACTATCCCAGCGGAATACGAAAACAATCCAGCGAACGATGGCGCGGTTCCTATACTCGACCCTTCCACGCGGTTCGACGCAAGGTTTCAACTTAGGTCGGGTACGTCCTTCCTGCCCAACCTTTGTGCGTCTGCTCTAACGAAGACGTGGTTTAGACCCTTACCCACGAAGTTGGGCACTGGCTCGGTCTCTGCCACACCTTCAAAGGTGGATGCACCGGCCCTGGCGACTACGTCGATGATACCCCCGCAGAAGCCTACACCAGCCAAGGATGTCCACGCAACCGGAATACCTGTCCTGAAGAACCAGGAGATGATCCGATCAGCGAGCCTTGCTAGTTTTAAGGTCAACCCCGCGCTTATTAAACAACCTTCGGGATCCGTTACTCTGTTGATAGCCGTATGGACCACTTCACCCCTGGTATGTCTTGAAGATGTCGGAGATTAGGCGCGATGATAATTGATACTTTTGACGCGTAGGTTAAGCAAGTCGAATGAAGGTGCAATTGAGGTTTTCCGGAAATCATGATGGCGTCGGCGAGCCTTGTTCACGCATATCCTCATGTCTCTCTCCATGTTGCAGGGTGACTCCAGTTGGCACCCGCCCGAGGGCCACTGGAATGGCGAGCTATTAGTTTTTGATCCCATGCTCCAACAGCTCTTGGTTACGCCCTCTTCTCCCAGGGCGTGCTCGAAGCCCTCTTGTCAACAAGTTCAGTGCGTCCGCTTCGTAACCCGTATGCGTAGGACGTCGTGGTTTCGTTTAAAGGTGGGCGTGTTCGCTATGGACGGCCATGGACCCGCAACTAATGTCTGATGTAGGGTACTTGCTCCCGCACGATACGTCTGCCGAAGGTTGGATGGGAACGTAGCTATAAAATCATCAAAGTAAGTAGTCGAGCTTGAATTCAAATGAGGGAGAGATGTACCATCATCACCAATAATGTCATGACCGCCAGTTGCACTCCTTCCCGTCCACTACTCTCTTCTTGAAGGTATCTGCCCTACTATGAATCTGCCTGCTGTTCATCTTCGGCGGCATCTTCGCCTCTGCATCCCTAACCATTTCAGAATCCGCATCTATACATCATCTGGATCTTTGTCTTCCAGTGTTCATGGTGGTAACATGGGAGGAGTGGCGGAATGCATACTTAACTTGTCTTCGTACGGTTCAGTCGGTTTTGCGGAAAAGACTTTGTGGACTTCTTTGAGAATGGCATTTAACACGTCTTGTCCTCTACTTAGTAACTCCAATGGGACGTCAACTATTGCCGCTAAAGTTTCCGTCTTGGATTGAAAGGACTACGCATAAGTTTCGTGGCTTTGCTAAATCTTAGCACATACCTTCGGCCTCGTAACCTTGGCGCGAAACGCCTACAAACCAAGTAGCCCTTGTTTGTGGACTCGTGGAGGATATGAGTGTTGTTGCAGCTTGAGTGGATCATCAAGGTTGGATAGGGAAAAGCGAGGGGAAGGAGCATTTAAATCGCCTTTGTAGGGAAAAGCACAGCTGGTTGGGGAATGGAGAGGGGAAAGCAAGCGAGTGCAAATGACGTTGGCAATGGGGGAGTCATAACGAGACCGTTCGGCATTATTAGAGGTGCTCAAGGTAGCCATTCTGTTGACAGTGTTGCAGTCGAGAGCGATGAGCATGATCGAAAGGAGATGCTCGTCGATAACGCTGGCTGCATAGTATGGGTGGACGCGGAGAGGGCGAGGGGAAGATGATGATAACGGCGCCAATTCTTGATTTGGAATTCCTTGAGCGATTTCCAAGGGATTTCTTGGGAGGGCGCAGAGTATTCTTGATGATCGCTGACAGAGACCCAGTCGAACGAAACGACAGACGGTGATGACGGGACAGTAAAGGATACGCGTCTAGCGACGGAGGCGAAGCAGGCACAATCGAAAGATACCTCGACTTGAATGAAATGTAGGCATGTAGAGAGAACGAACGCGAGCACTAAAATTCAGATAGTCAAATTTGCGCAGTTGGTGTAGATATTATAGGGGTCGTCGTCGACGATGCATTTGTAAATCCAAAAAAAGTGTGAAAGGGGAAGAGGGGGTTCGAATACCAACCTGTAAAGCCTTCTACTCATAGAAAGGAATGAATTAGGGTTGTTCATTGGGGGGCTTGAAACCATTAAAGCCTGGTGAGGATAGAAGAGCAGGGCGAAGGCTTCGAACAGCCATTCGCCTTTCTTATAGCAGTGTAAGGGAATCAGGTCGCCAAAGGTAGCCAGGGTAAATTTCAACAAAAAGGGTACAAATTGTGCAGAAAAAACCCGTTGAACACAAACGCCTAAGCAGCCCGACTGAGTAAAATTTGCCGGAAATCGGCCGTATTTTGGAATGCCATTGGGTGTGAGCCAGGAGATTGGGCAGCGTAGCGGTGCAGGTGGTAATATATTTTCTAAAACGCTCAGGCTCTCAGCAAACTAATCATGCTGGTGAAACGTCAAACTACCCACTTCATTCAGCGAATCGAAAGAAGCACAGTCGAAGCTCCCGTTTCCTGGGTTGCGTTCCTCCAGCAGCTGCAGGGTGATCCCTACCTCAATGAGGTGCTTGATGGTCTCGTCTCCATCAAGCCAGGCCCTGGAGGCAATCCCACAGTAAAGGCGTAGATTCCACGCCTGCTTGGAGAAGGATCGGTAGGTCTCGGAGATTGTAGAAAGAGGGAGGTGGCCGAGCATTCTTCTGAGCTGGACGACTTTTCACAGGGCTGTTGAGGGGGAGTGACTTGCAATCAGAAAGAAGTAGACTCACCGACTGAAGTATGGGGTTTGAGCAAGTCAACTTTTGCTCGGGGTAAGACGTGAGGTTGCCTCCAGCGCGATTGAGCCTGGCAAATAAAAGGGCGCCGAGGAAGTGCGTGGTAAAATGGATACAGGCCAATCTTGAGTACTTGAGTCCTCTTAAGATCTCGATTCTGCGGCGGCGGCGTCAGGAGCTTATTCTACAGTGGGAACGTGGAGACCCTCAACACGCCGCGAAGGACACGACATCAGTCACGGAAATGTCTATGGATGGAGAGACGTAGAGTATATCTCAAAAGAGCTAAGAGCTAAGTCTGATTACTATTCGGAAATATTGAGAAGAAAGCATAGGATGCTTTTGTTTTGTGCAATTTCGGTGGAATAAAATGCTAATGCATGATAAACTAGGAGAACTCAGGGGTAAAAGGGGCTCTCCTTAACACGAATAACGATCAGGGGGGGGGTTCATACCGAGACTAGCCGGTGACTAACTCCAGGAGGCTTTACATCCTCTTTAGTGATTGATAAACTCCATTCCTGATCGACGTGCTCAGCGTGAGAGCTATAAAGCCATGTAGAAGTCTGAATTGTTGACATCGCTCAATACGTCGTTGCACCTTGCCCGTGCAGCCTTTCACCAACAAACTTGAAGTGGTTGTAGAAAACGTTTAATATTTACACCGCACCGCCCGACTACTTAGGTGTTAACTACCCTGGCCTTCGCAGGAGCTTCGCGCGAACTTGAGCATTGAGAGCTTGAGAGCTCAGGTGCACGGATCCTGCTCGCTTCTGCCGTCCTTTATGTAATCGCTGTTTACTCAGATATCCCGCCTCGCGCATTTCAAGTCTACTCACCTCAGACTCCCCTAGTACGAACCGTGACACGGCTCGCGAGTCGACTCAAAAGGGGACACTGAAAATCGTGCCTGTCTTGGTTGGCCCGCCACTCTTAGCAGAAACATAACTGTCCTCGCGATACTTACTTATGGAGAGCCCGTAGGTACACGATCCGCAGCCCGCGCTCAGATCCATTGATTAAGTAAATTGATAGCACTCCGCTAGGTGGAATTACATCTTGAGTTCCTCGGATTCCGCGTTTTACTTAGCTGAGTGAATTCAAGGTAAATGCACGTACTTATCAGGTCTTACGTCAGGTACGACCTCTTTGAGCGATCTACGCGAAATCGACTCTCGGCCGCACTGTTCCCTGTGAAAAAGTCAGATTGAAGGGCTTCTTTCTTAGTTTTCAACGCTGGTCCGGCCGTCGCAATGGCCCTCCCACCTCCCCATCGCTCATTAGCATCAAAAACTCGAACAAGGTGAGCATCCGGTTCCAATTTAGTCAAAGAACGGGACGGCGTCGTACTAATGGCGGTCTGATTTAGCGTTTACAGGGAGCACAACCAAGCTAGCGTCTCCTTGAGCCATGTCTGGCATCACACTTTCCCTCAAGTTGCACAATCAGCGACTCAAAGAAGGGGCCACTTCATTCGCCCATCTCTCCCCTGAGTCAAATTGCTCCTCGCCGTCTGATGATCTCAACTCATCGTCGTATTCGCTCTGGTTGTCATCATCATCATCATCACTTTCATCATTGGCACCATCATCATCATCGTCCTCGTCCTCGTCTGGGAATTCCACGGATGTCTGTACGGAATACCCGTGCTCTACGCATTCCACCTCGCCCTCTACGAAATCCTCGTCCTCTACGAAATCCTCGCCCTCTACGACCTCCGCGCCGACACCCAACGGACACCTAGCCGTCCTGCTCCCTACCAGCCTATGGACACCAGACTCCCTTGTGTCTCATTGCCAAAACATCCATTGCCGGTGTAGGTTCTCTACAATTGAGCGCAAGCACCATTGCAGGAAGTGTGGTGGTATATTCTGCCAATCCTGTTCATCACGCTCCATCCCGCTTCTCGATACGGAGAACCTACTTTTTATTCTCCCGCCGAGGAGCACGCACATCTCATTGTACGAGAGCACGAGGTCACCCATATCCTTGTCGAGAGTGTGCGATGATTGTTGGAAGCAAATACATACCACCCCCACCTTGTCCCCCACTTCACAGGGTCCTTGCCCTGCATCCTCTGTCTCCCTCCCGACCCCTCAGCCGTCCCACAATCATTGCGCCTCTGCCTCCACCTGTCCACCCACAAAATCATCCTGCTACTCCTCCCGACCTCACCCTGTCCCATCCATATTACGCCGCATGTTCCTTCGCTCTACTATGCCGCATATCCCTCAAGACATCCTCCAACAGCTGGTCTCTATCTCCTCTCCATCCCGTCCGCCTTGCTCCTTCCCACCGACTGCTCCCTCTCCCATGTCATTACTCAACCTACCCTCGTATGGAAAATTGGATGCCTACCCACTCAGGTGTCATTCGGTAATATGTAAGAGCATCGGAGGGGGAAGGTGGGTGCCGGAACCGACGCCCGATCCGTTGCTGGTGGATAACCCATTCAGCTCCATCCACTACAATCCTCAACATGCACGTCTGGAGCAACGAAACCATGAAAATGGAAGGAGGGAGACAATCGTAGAGGATGGAATATTCCGTTATAGGAAAGCGAGCGGAATCCTTGAAGTGCCTGATGCTGATGATGATGTTCCTTTGCCATGCGGTCCCATACCCCTGCCCGCGTTTTAAAAACGCCAATCCCACTGGTATCGATACAATTGCTCCTACACCCCCATTCAAATACTAACCTTGTTTATCTGCATATTTCTTGGTTTGTTTTCCTCCGTCTCGGTGTTTTCCACTGCTTCTTTCAGTCCTCACGTTTGTCACCTCCGAACACTTGTGCAAATTAAATAAGTTCTACATACCCCAGCATGGACGTTATTCCGTCTGTCCGCACTCGTAAAGTATGCCGCTTAGCATGCCCTCCTTCGTGGTTTTTCGCGCTTGCTTGAGCCACGGGAACGGTGATTCGAAGCCGAACCACAAAGACTTTCAGACTCGTCAACCCGGCGTCAGCATGTATAGAAGCCACACCTCGATCGCAACCCACCTCGATCGTAAGTTTTACAAGGAACTTTGTTTCGCGAGTACAAAGCTCAGCAGAAGCAGCATGCAACCTACCTGATGCATCTGTTGTAGGGTACAGCATGTAACTTTCGCCCTTTCTCTCTCCCAATGAGAAAAGCCATTGTTCGACTTCCACAAGACACAGGGGGCGGTCGCGAATCAATTGATTTTTGCTGACGGGGGTGGGCTTTTTCCCTCTTCTATGGGGCGCATAGTGTAAAAGTAATACTTTTATAAAGCTCACCTTAATATTTGCTCCCCCCTCCCTAAATTAAAGAGAAAATGTGTATAAGAAGTATAGACTTCATTGGGGTGCTTTGACTTTGCCCCAAAGTCGGGATCTTGCGAATCGTCTTCGAATTTGGCACGCTATAAGTAACGCCGACCGTCGACTTTGCCGTCTAAGCCTACCTTAGGATGTTCTGCCTAGCGACGTCCGTGGGCGCTTATCTTAGAGGCGTTTTCCTCCCAACTAGGCACTCTTCGCGACGCCGCTACCTATCTACGTTCATGCGATTATCTACAGACTCACTTATGATCTTTCGAGGTTTCTCCTTGGTTTATACCATCCCAGGCCAGCGCAAGACAAGTTGATCCTAACGCGACCGGTTATGTAGGCGCCAAGTAGGCACGGCGGTCGCTTTTGTACATGTGTTTCGTTCTTACCCTCCCTCCCATCTTCGTCTGTCCGTCGTACCAGGTAGAGTATTCGCGCCTCATCCACATGGCATAAGTTGCTTTTTAGTGTCTGCACTTATATACCGCAACAGGTACAACAGAGTGACTAAGACGCGCTGTGGGGGTTGGGTACAGACAAGCTGCACCCGGTTGGAACAGTTATGGTTGGGCATAATTTGGTGTAAGAATAACAAGTACGGCTCAGTGATACGCGGGCAATCGCTATATTTGAGTAGCTACCTGTTAGAATAACCAGTATGGCTATGATGCGCGTGTGAGATAAGTACGAAAAGCATAGGTAAAAGGCATACTCACCTCAGTGATACGTGGGCAATCACTGAGGTGCTCGAAATTTTCATAGGTACCATATATACGAACTGGCATGAGGCCCCAATATTGCCTACCCTCGGACTACCTCTTCATAGAGCAGAAACATACTCTACTATCTTTGAAGTGTATATGATGATTTCAAAGTGCGAGGAAAATCCTTAGTGAGAATGCCCCTGTCTCCTTTTCAAGATCCAGGGCGGCCATGTCTGCAAGAAAGAGAACGCCTCCGCAACCTCCGCGCAAGCTCATGATCATCTCGACATTACGGGATACGGTCGGCAAAGCAAAGTGGTTCAGAAAGTGCCAAATCCCTTATCCTAGAAAGGGTAGGGGAAAAGAGAAATTGGAAGCGGCCTGATTCCGATGCGTAATCATTCAAGTTTTCAAACCGAGTGTCAAGACGTGCTTCATTGGGAGAAGAAGAATAATATACAAAGAACGTATGTATATTGGAATGCTTGCGTCGTTGACTTGCATTGCTCCTAACGAAGAGATACACAGTAACACACTAGGTATGAGTCTACGGCCAAATCAAGTCGAACTAAGTAATAAGGCTCACAGAATCGAGCTGAGAGTGGAACAGTGATCTAACTTAGGGCTCTCAGAATACTTAAGCTCAGATCAAGCATTGCCCAAACCCGGCCAAAGGCCGGGCACGCAAGCTCACCATGAATTCAGTGGGAACCCCACGAAAAAGCATATTTACTATTAGGGTTCTTCCGTGGTCGGCGTGTTCGGTGATGGTTCTTCGGGCACGGTTGGTCTGGCATGGTTGGTCGGTTGGCGTAGCCAAAAGGCATACGCAAGGAGTTTAGAGTCGTCCCAGAACTCAGAGGGCACCCAACCTCTAGCAGGAGGCCGTGCTGTCTTCCCTCGTCGCCGTATTGCGAGATTGGCTTGAGTAGGGCCTGCGCAGGGCGGGCGACGACGAGCCTGGAGAACTGGTGCCAACCGTGGGACATCACGAGTTCAGGAGAGGCCTGCCACGTGACATAAGGGAAACGACCGCGTTTCTTCTTGGTTTCTTCAGTTCGCCATCGCCCAACTCAAACCATGGGAACAACCAACGAAACTATGCGTCTCTGTATTGACGTGTTGCGGGAAACCTGGGATGAGTTTTACGCATCGGACGAGATCTACTGCCGCAATCAACTTCAGCTCTTGCAGTCGACCACCCCGGCTGCGGACTTCAGCCACGAAACGCCGTCGCAACAGCCCCCGTATACCGACATCAACGATACGTTGCAAGAAATTGTGATACCTGATTTTCTTGACTTTGGGCCAACATCGGCGTACGAGTCCTGCCTTCCGCTGGATGACAATCGGTATATCGGGGATGACCCGGAAGCCATGGAATTTTTTCCGTTTGCGGACGACCCCTCGTTCAATCTTGAAGCATATGCAGAGGAATATAGACACGTTTTCCAATGGATGGAGTCGTCCTCGGACCCGGATCGTAAGTCTGTGTTTGTACAATAATTCATTTCACGATTCTCAAGGTTTCGCAGTCGAAGCTGTGACTCTTGAAGCTTCGCGGCGACTTCATGTAACCCACGGGATCTCCTTTGAACAGATTGACCGTGCCCAGATTTTTCCAAACCAGCTACGAGCGATTCAACCTGAATACGCCGAATTCGGCTTGCTCCACAAGTCAACGCAGAGGTAGGTCCTTGTTTACACGTAGACTGCGGGTTGCACTTTATAAAACACCTCCCGTGAATATTTCCTTGCTTTATGAGTGGATTCTCCAGGAAATAGCCTTGCTCAGCCCACGAGATGGGAAGCAATGGCTTACATGAGAAACTGCGTAAAGAGGGACTGAGCTCTTTCTAGAGTGGGTTCTTACGGCGAGAGACTGCCAGCCTCCGGCGTACCCGCAGTGGCAGTATGCACCACTAACACTCTTTTCAGGGATTACCCCCAATTTCCGCTGTCACTGAGCCCATCAATGTTCTCTGAGTACTTTGACTCTCAGGACGTCACACCTAGAGCTACTTACAAGCAGAAATTGGTCCATGAGTTCTGTTTCCACCTCGACTGTATCGTTGGGTACTGCGACACGCATGGCACGCGCACAGCATTCCCCCAACGGCAAAACCCTACGGTAACAAACGAGGAGCTACGCCGTCGCTCTCAAAAATCGTGCGGCCCATCATGCTTTGTTCATTCTCTTCAGCTTCCTATCGCCTCTTGGGCCGAAGAAGACGTTGAGCTACTGGAGACGCTCTTGTGGCTGGAGCCTGATGCGCTGCCTTGTGACATCGCGGTCATTGTACGGAAGCCCTGTCGCGAGGTAAGTCATCGTGCTTTTACAATTTGGCGTGGTGAATTTCATATGTGTGTCAAGGTATTCAGCTATCGCCGCCAACAAGTCCGCGATGAGCATGTCCACCCGGAAGACAAGACAAAGCGTCGCGCGACCAGCAAAGTGATTTCCAGTACGCAGCCTGCTTTTGTCCCTCCATTGTCCCGCTGTCTAACTTCCTTTTGTCCTTTTGCGCAGGATGGCAGGAAAACACGCAGTATGCAGAGTTCGTCCCTCTCCGCGTTTGCATCCTCTACGTCCATCAGTTCGGCTCACCTTTTGTTCGTGTCCCAGAGAAATTGTCTGCGCTCACCTTGGAACCTGTTCCAAGGGCTGTCCATGCTTCGATGCCCGCGTGAATTGTCAACGACGTTGTGGTTGCGATAAGACATGTTAGTCCTTCACCGCCGAGTCCCCCCTAACCCTGATCATCGGCGGCGTCTAGGTTCCTTAAGAATCCGCGGTTGTAAATGCAAGATAAAGATACGGCATCACGTTTCGGTCGAAGACGCCTGTTCCAACAACTCTTGCCCTTGTCGAATGGCGAATAGAGAGTGTGATCCGAAAGTTTGTTTGAACTGTCACACGAGGTGAGTGCCCGATCCTTGCTCGAGTACACAACTCATCTAACATGACTTCCGTAGATCTGAGTCTAGCTGTAAGTCTATCTGTATGAGATGAACCTCCCTGACCTACTGCTGGTCCTTAGCCGCGAAGCCCATCCCGTGTGTCAACAGGGCAGTCCAAAGCCGCTTCTCTAAGGTTAGGTAGACCATCTCAAGACGACGAGTGACACACTAATGTCCTTATTGGTGTGCTAGAAAATCGAAATCAGGCAGTCCGAATACGGCTTTGGTGCATTCCTCTGCGAAAGCGCGAAAAAAAAACGATTTGATCGTCGGTACGTCTAGGACCGCCGCCCAAATCATCGTCCCCTGGTTATGATTTCCTTCTAGAATACGCTGGCGAAGTCATTTCGTCGTCGACGGCTATATCTCGAAGGTATTGTACTTTCCACTTACAACGCCCCTTCGTATTCACGGAGTAATGCCGCCGATACTTCATGTCTATAGCGCGATTTACAACCACGTCCGTCGCAACTACCTTTTCGACGCCTTGGGCGGCGGCCGCAAGGTCATCGATGCATTCTTCCGCGGCAACGTCGCGAGGTTCATCAACCACCGCGAGGGAAAGCCTGCGAATACATTTGCGCGACGTACGCCCCTGCGCATACTTATACTTTGAATCGTGCTGACCCTTGTATAGCATTCTTGGTGAATGGGACGCCAAGGATCGGGATATATGCTAGTGAGCCTTTCGACTGTTCTATCGTACATGTACCTCCCGTCCGAGGAACGATATTCAACCCTCTTTATTTCTTGACTTTTAGACCGGCCGCTCCTGCCTCTGACGGAGCTCACTTTTGACTACGGCGATGTCTTTGTGTTCAACCCTACAAGCGCAGCGTAGTGGGCGCGTAGCTTGAAGGATTGAGATCCGCTCGACTCTGACCGCCGCTGGGGAATCAGATCCGTATGTCAGAGCCCTGCCGCCTGCTTTGACTGAGTAACTTTTCTTGTTGTCGTCTATCGTAGAGTACATTTTTAGCTAGAATTCAATGACACTTCGTTGGAATCTGGGGAGCATTGTGGCGCTCTCGCGGTATACTCTGGGTACTAGTATATGAGGTTGGGAACTAATGGAAAACCAAGTCTAACTCCTGGGGGAATACATAGTCTGAAGCACTTCGCCTTTCTCCCCTCGCGTCGCCTGCGTCAACGCCGAAACCGGGGACGAAACCTGCTTCCAGCCAGGTAGAGGACCAAGTTGATATTCTCTCTGGGGTGCCTCTGCCTCAATCTTACACCGATCAAGCTGAATCCCGCTCAGCTTCCCAACTGCCTCCTGCCTCAACGACGATTACCCAAAGTCCAGAAACTTGGATACGGCCGTTCAGTTAGGTAGTCAGGATTATGAAGGCGGTACATCAGTCGCTTCTTGAGCAGGAACGTTATATGCGTCGACCTCGGCTCTGAGATCGAAGTTGAGTGTGGAATGGTCGTTGAGGTTCGCGTTGTTGGGGCGGCAGTTTTCTTCAACATTCTCCGCGCACAATTCCGTGTTCCAATCGTCTTCTTGACACTCAGCCGGGAACTCATGGTATTCTTCATCCTCCTCGCTATCATCGTCGTCTTCGTACCTCTACGCGAGGCTGTTCTCGCCGAGGTCTCTGGTCGCGACCGATGGTAGTAGTGGGCTATCATCATGATCAGCATACATATCACAAAGGGAGATCAAAGAACTTGCCTCGAATGAGATCTCTGAATATAGTCTTGAAGTGCTCCAGGGACTTGACTTCCCACCCTCGCGAGCCACATCCCCAAGATTCATGGCAAACCATGGATACAACAAGCGACGCAAAGAGAAGACCCGCGCATGGATGATCTTGGGGGAGATGCTTTCGCATATTCCGAAGGCCTTCAAAGGGGTGTAGCTTACGAACAATAGATGATTTGAAGATGGGACGCCGGGTGAGGGGCGATCCTCTGACAGCGTAAACCATAGCTCCTCGCCCGATAGTTCCACGATAGCCATACAAGGGCTCATCGCCGCAGATGCAATAGCCAGTATCAGAAGGGGATGGAGTCTTGATACTCTTGGAGACAATGATATCGGTACCGTCGTAAAATTTCTTGGGAACAAACGGCTCAAGCATAACCGGTTTGGTGAGGCTTGAACAAGGGGATATGACGAGAGGTTCTAAGCCAGTTTGGACAGGGGTGCAGCGCGTGTGCCCGGCGATGAGAGGCGCGAAGTAGGAAGGTTCTCCTCGCAGACAAATTTGAACGACTGCGTCTGGGTTGCTCCGAGACGGTCAGAGTACCAATTAGTGATCTCATAGTCGTCAATGAAAAAGGCCGAACGTCCAGCGGCGAGCGCCGGCAGCAAGGGATTCCAGAGCGTACAGTGGCCAAACGGCGGCATCTGGATCCTGGGAGTCGAAAGTGGCTTGTCAAAGAGGGGGCGCTTGGTCGAAAGGGAAGGTTGGGTAAATCGGGCTGGGTCAGCTTCTTCTTCTTTTCCGCATCAGCGATAGTCGATAGCCTGTTGAAACAGCTCCTCGGTGTACTTGAGGATGGACTGGATGTCGGAGGTGGCGGCAGGGTTGGTCTGCGCTAAGGATACGGCGACTTGTAATGCGATCATAGAAACAACCAACGGTCGCTGGTTATACGTCCGAGCTCTCATCGAGCCCGCTCGTCCCCCGTTTGCGGACGATGATACGGCGGTCGTCTCCGGACAGATCCTTCCCAACTAAGTATTTGAGGCCAGCCATCCCAAAACCGCCGAAAGTTACGAGTCGAGCGCAAGTCATAAAATGAATGAACCGTTGAGTAGACACTGGCAGTGGCGTCGTTGAAACCAAGGGGCCAAGATCGGTGCGGGTATTTTCGGACAGGGTCATTGCACGAAATGATCCTTGGAGTCTGGGGTAAGGTAAGGACGACAGGAAAGAGCGGCCGGCACCTCACCTATAAAAGACTCTTTGCCTTGTGTATCGAGAGGTTAAAAGAGTGGAAAAGTGTGTGAGTACAGAGAACGGTATACAGACAGCCGCGTTGGCCTGAACAGAGGAATCAAATGCCAGTTTGCAACGACGATACTACGACTCAACAAGCGTTGGGCCATGGAGAGGTAGAGCCACGGCTCAATTGTGTCCTCTCCCCTGGAACCGCGGTCCATAAGGGGGCCAACACCGTAGTATCTGCAGACTTGGGCTCGTAAAGACGGTTCGGCTCCGGAGCTATAAGTATCGGGAATTGGTTTGGCTATGCTTGTCCCACCACGTGAGTTTTTTGGGCGATCGGCCTCGCCTTTCAACAAGGATCAACTACCTGCCTATAAGCTAATCCCGTACTGACGTGTATGGGAGCAACGGTAAGAAGGCTTGTTCTCAAACTTTTCCCAACCCAAGTCCCAACCTGAGTAAACCCAGAAACCACTTAGTATGGAAAGCCGGACTGGTCAGCTCAGAAATCGGACCAAAAACCATGGTTTTGAGACTCAGGTCCAGGGTTGCTAGAGAAGGACCCTCGAAACTCAAGGCGTAGGCGACGGATTCACATGGATGCGCCTCGAATACGAGACACTCCATGTACTTCCTTTATCTCCTCCTACATANTTTTTTATGCTCCTTTGTAGCGCAAGTCAGCTCAATGCTGTGATAACACTTGCGCTGTTTCACCGTTGACATCGAGAATGCCCGACCAACGTCGATGTACGGATGTACCCATACACAGGAGGACCTCCTGAGTCAGGGGTACAGGGCGTTTAGAGGGTTGGTGCGGCGTTGGTGCTGGGCGTAAGACGTGCTATGACAGTCAGGGGACACTTTATACTCTGCCTTCGCACTCTTACAAGGGACAATTTCTACCGTTCTCCTGTTTCTCTAACGCGTCGCGTCACCCACTCCATTAGAGCGCCTTTAGTTTGCCTTCACTTCTTAATTGTCGCGTCCAACGCCGGCGTTCGACGATCACATCATGGTCACACTGAAGAGCATAATACTCTATGACAAGATTCTCACCGCTCCTCTCTCTTGTTGTGCAGAAAAGCTATATTTGTTTGCGAATGCCCCGCTCACTACCCCTCGGGCTACTTGAACGCCATCGATTGTTGCCGTCAGAGCTACTTAAATTAGTGCTCAGACACCAGGTGAACACCGATGTCAAATGCGATACTTAGGTCGTGTTCAATCATCAATGAGGCACCTGGCCGCAAAGCATCTAAGCTTCAAGCAAGATGGGACACATGTTGGAATTACGAACCCTTGCGAGCACCAAAAGGCTAGTTCTCCTAGCCACCCCTTTGTTTCTCCTTTCGAGTTCTGCCTTCGCGTTTCGTCTCTTTCATATGATTTCCTACTCGCGTGCCATTATCGATGGCCTTATATATTCTCGTAGGATTCGCTTTGACACCTCAGTATCGTTGACCCCGAACGAGTACTGAAGTGAGCAAGTCTCTTAGTCTTTCTATCTATTCTCATACTTATGATGTACCTAGAGTTCGCTATTCTAACAGGTACATACCATCAATATATTAGTATCGTTGACCCCGAACGAGTACTGAGAGTTCGCTATTCTAACAACACACACACACACACAGACTGGCTCCGAGTTGCATTATCCGTTCGCGCGGCGTTCGTAAATTTATCTCGCTACTCATCTCCTTTCTCAGTACTTTAATCATAACCTACTGGTACTCTCCATCGCACCGCTTCACCACTTTTATCATAATCAATTCCCAGACCATCAACACTGTCATGTGGTGGTTCAACTCTCCTTCCTACTAGGACTGCTCACGACTCACGAATCACCGATGCTTTTGGTCCCTCCTCCCGATTCCAACAGCTGCATTATTTGTTACCCGTGATTTCCGTCAGCATTGTCAGGATACTGTACGCTATTGGGACAATAGCCATTCGGCGTCTTGAGGCGTGAAGGCCGTGTACAGCATTATGCTGAACTAGGATCGGAAGGTACGAGATAAGGTCCGGGGGGGGGGATCGAGCGCGAAGGGCAAGGCAGTCGTGAGAGTCATCGTGAAGGGATTAGAGTCTTGTAGATACGAGAATGTAGGCAGGATACTGGACGTATATGAGAGTTTCGAAGAGACGCGAAGTACGCGTGAAGGAATCGCAAAGGCAAAGAAGACGCACCGAGCTCGAAGGACAGCAAGGTCGTGGGAGTCGCCGCGAAGGGCTGAATCTCGTAGGTTTGAGAGCGAAAGGGAGCTCTCATATGCTCAAGAGCCTTGAAGAAGGGAAGGAGCGCATACGCCGTGTTTAGGGGTGAGGGCAGCCAGGCTAGAGCAACCTCAGAGCACTCTGGTCACTTCCCCAGGTATATCCCCCAGGTACTAAGCTTTCTCGGCGTTTACTTCTTTTGCTACCACACTCAGACAGCACTCTCCAGCAAATCAATCTCATGAACACTCCCCTTTCGCCTGCTGCGACCTCCTTCATCCTTCTCCCATCCTCCATCCCCTATCCCCTATCCCCTTGCCACTACTTTCACTTCGTCCGTTGTTGAAGCTTGAAGCTTGAAGACTTAGCTACGTATCGGAGACAGTACTCAGATGGTGTAATCCATACTTAAGTCTACTGGCCACGTCATAGAGCTTCCTTGTTTCTGAGGCGAGACCGTTAATGTTAGTGACCAAGCTTTTCCCCGACTTCGCTCTGTTCGGGGTCTCTCCTTGGCAAATGTATACCGGAGTCTCAAAAATGTGGTTTTTGGCTTCAAAGACGTCCTTTTTTGGCCAATCCTTGAGCTGACCAGTCCGGCTTTCCATAGCTTAGACCTGTTTCCATTTGCGTCCTTGACGGCAAACTTCCGAAAATCCTTCTCCATCCTTCTGGCGGAGGCTGTCTAATCTTCCCTTGCATGTTCGCTGTTTGCGTACCCTATGTTGCTGCTATTTTCCTCTTTGCTGCGATCATACATGGACATTGTCGCGGGCTTTGCAGAGGGCTCTTTCAGCGGAATTTTAGTTCGTTACCCATTCGTCTAGAGCACCAATCCCTAAGCTTGTTCTTACCTATCGCTACGAATTGTCCTTGATATGTACTTTGCACGACAGCGGGCAGAATGCTATGAGACAGGGGCGGGTAATAACGAGGGGAACGGTATGACGGAAGCGTGGAACCATCGTGGAACGAACGTGAGATGATAGCGAGTCCGTAGGAGGGAACGTTAGAGAGAACACCGAGGAGTATATATATGAACATGTAACAAAACGCAGAGAAGGAATGGGCGAACGTCCATCGAAAATCACAGTGATTTTCAATAATGAATGAGCGGGAAACCTGAGTCTCAGGCGGTTCGATTCCGAGTCCTATATGGACTCAAGCCACACCGAGTAAACTCAACAACAACAGCAATCCAAGTGGGCGTCAGTGACAGTGTCTCCATTCATGCGGGAGTGAACCTCATTCGCGTATATTCGCCAATGCGACCACTTTCGTGATGCTGCGGAGGGTGCATAAGAGCAGCGAGAAGGGGACGGCTACCTACTGCTGCAACATGACAAATTGCAAGCGGGGACCGTAGGCGCTGGATCCCGTTGCGGTTCACCCGATACTTATATATGATCCAATCCAGTTGGGCTATCTCGAGTTGGCTGCGCGTGTTCAAAGGTTCGTCTCGCAGCTGGGTCGNAAAAATTCAAATCTTGACGTATCTCCTTGTGAACTCGGGCGAAGACACCTCACGATATCGTGTGTAGTTTGATTTGAGTTCTGTCCCTAGACGTGCAGAGATAAAAAAAAAATGCATAGATAGGTCGGTGAGTACTCACTGAACCTTGCGAAGCTGACTTACATTTGACTCAGTGAACAGTAAGGACCGTGTCCCTAGCGCTTGATTCATACCGTATTCGCTCGTTTCGTCAAGTCGGCGCGAGGAGGTGGTGGATGGGTCGAACATCAAGCAGCGGACCCAGCCCTTCGAAAACTCGGTCCAGGGACGTCAAAATATATACGAACAAGTGTGTATCTTGATCGTGGCGCGTAGATTCGTGATTGGACGACAATTTGTCATTTTGGCATGGGTATGTGACGAATCTTCAAAGAAAATCTTGAAGACGGACGATTAGCCTCGTATCTACTCGACGGGACTGGATTCTTTCCATTCTCCTTTCAGGGCAATTGAAGACAACAATACAGACGATTGAGGCAGCGTGTGCTCAGTCGATTGCTACTGTCACTGAGATGTCACTAGAGCGGAGGCCATCAGGGAAGCCTTTCAAGATTTCGACCGTATTGCTCTCAAGTGCAACGCGCAATACGGACGAAACATGCAACTTGAGATGAATCTAGTCAGTGATCGTAAGGTCAAGAAATATAAGCTCGTACCCCGCACCTCTAAAAAGCCCCTCGACCACGCTCGCTCAAGGCTGTCCCGTTGGAAGATTGTCGTGTGGTTCAACGCCGGATCCTATTCGTGAGATTTCGCCTTCGGTGATACAGTACAAATGTTTGCTCAATACACTCTGTGCCATAGTTAACTTCATGGATTACTCTACGGATGAATGCTGAATGCATGAACGAATTTACGCCCGGTAAGCAGCATTTTGAGATACGGCCTTGGACTTGGCCCATTAACCGTGATTTCTAGGTCAAGGAACGCGTATGAGGTACTTTATCGGACTGTATAGGAAAGGGAACTAAGTCTCGGGCATTCGTATCGCATTTTCCTGCCATATGTATGTTCGTTGTATCCAAATGTAAACTTCGACACTTCTACACTTGGGCCTCGCACTGAGATTTCTTGGTTGAGTGCGCAAGTGGTCATCGACATTCCTCTTGTAAGATTAATACACGGCTAAACCAAGGTTAAACTGTAAACTCACCTTAGAAGACGCCATTGAATATCGAGAGGAGAAAGAAAAACGTTTTTAGGGACGAGGAGTCGAAGAAAGGAGCTCCTCCTAAACGTGATAAGGTCTCAAAATTGCCTCAAAGTTATAATGAGGGCATTGTCTGACAAGAGAGTGTTACCGCTCGCGGCCTGACTGAGTGCCGTATTTCGTTGTATCGACCTGTAAGACATCCAGCGTCGCCAACAGGAGACAGGAGTGTCCCTGAATACTTGGTAAATTTTGCGGTCCGAATCACCGCCAAACAGGCTCTGTGACCCTCCTTTTCTCTTGATTGTGACTTGTTGACTCACTCTACATAGGCGCAGAGACGGTCTGTTCTTCTTTACTCTGATCCATACGCTCCGAATGCTGGTAAATAGAGCTGAGTGCGTGGTTCCCGGCTGTCGTGGGGTAGGCACGTGGTTTGCCAGCGCGTTTAAAGCTAGGCACGGCCATCTATCATCGCCAACTTTGCGGGGGCACATCTTTATGCGCACTGCTTGAGCTGATAGAGGCCCTCTGGTGGAAGGGGCAGGTCTCGAAGATGATCTAAAAAAAAGCGTCATTCACTGCGTGAGGGGAGTGGTTTTCCGCGCGGAAAACCTGGCAGGTCAAAACACACGGTCTTTGAATTCGTTTTCGCGGTAGAAAACGTTAGCTTCCCCTGTCGGAAAACTAGATAGAAAATAATGACTTTTCTGATAAGTCTTCACAAAGGAAAACCAACGAGAAAACACATTGTTTTCTCCCGGGTTTTCCATTGGGAAAATCTTTAGTTTTCTGGGAGGTAAACTAATTATACTCACTATATAATTTGGTTTCCCCTTTGTAAAACCAAAGGTCTTTCTGCGGGAAAACCACACAGAAAACAATGTGTTTTCTCGTTGCTTTTCCTTTGTGAAGACTTATCAGAAAACTTATTATTTTCTATCTAGTTTTCCCACCGGGGAAGCTAACGTTTTCTACCGCGAAAACGAGCTCAAAGACCGTGTGTTTTGACCTGCCAGGTTTTCCGCGCGGAAAACCAATCTCCTCACGCAGTGCTAATTGCTCAGCAAATTTTAGCTACGATGCCCTGCTTCAGTACCCAGATTGAACCGGTATCGAATGTCACTCTGATTTCTCCCCTTTCGCCCACTGCAGGAACTGGACGCCGAAGCTTGAGTCTGTCCACGACTCCACGTCATGCGAATTTTCTCCGTCACGTCTTCTCGTACGCCTTCGATTCCTCTTGCTTCTCCGGTCTGGATTACACTGTCCCAGTGCTACTATACAAAGCGAAAGTCGACAGAACTCCGAGTCAGTTTTTTGAACGCACCACACCTCGAAAAAATATATCGGGCTTGACTTCGTTGCATCCTGGCCAAACGTCTGGCTAACTTACCCATACCGACAGGGTATTTTTGTTTAGGTCGCCAAATTGGCAGTTCGTGCCTGTTTCGCGCGTAGTAATGGCTTTTTTGGACAGTGCGCCCACCTCATCTAGGATTTCCTGCCGGCTCCGTGGCTCTAGCCACTTTACCGACTTTTTGGCGTCGCTAAACCTGCTTTAGCAATATCCAAATGTGGGACACGAGCCACCTTTACGGCAATTTGAGATGAATTTGATCCAAACGAAATGCTCATCTTGTCAAATCCACACTCTCAACTATGACAACCGATCATATCCACATTGCAGTGTGGTTCTCGCCATTCACGCATCTGGTCTGGATGCGGGAGTTAGTGGATGGCTGATCTTCAACCGAGTGTCACAGAAGTCAACGGTACTCATGTGGAACGAGGATATGGTAACATGGTCCTTGATTTAAAACGGGTTCTGATGAACGAAAGCCTTATCATTCTCCAAACAACTACTCCCCGACGCTTCCTCGACATGCCCTCTTCCTTTTCATCTCTCCTTCTCTTCGCTCTCATCGCTTCATCCCAAGCAGCTACCATCAGCAATGAACTCAGAAGGCAAATTGTCGCCAGCAACGACTGTGTAGGTCTCCTGCTTTTTTTAATCGAGGTTATTTCTGATCGTGCATCCAATTCCAGTGTCAGGAACTGCTGACGAAGCTCGGTAGCGATAAAGTCATGCTGCCTGGCTCTGCAGGCTTCCAAGAACTTAGCGCGTCGTACTACACCCCTCAGGAGTCGGAGCTCGTAGCACAATGCCGTGTTGCTGCTACCAACGCAGAAGACGTATCTGAAGCAGTCAAGATAGTCAAGCAAGGCGAATGCCCGTTTTCTGTACGGTCTGTCGGAAACATGCCTTGGGCCGGTGCAGCGAACATTGCTAGCCCTGGTATTGCTATTGATCTTCGACTCATCAACGCGACGACGCTGTCTGCAGACAGGAAAGTTGCAAGCCTTGGTCCTGGAGGTACATGGGGTGCAGTGTATGATACCCTCGACCCGTTTGGAGCGACTGTCGTTGGTGGTCGCTCGAACATCGTCGGTGTTGGTGGTTTCATTCTTGGAGGTAAGCGAACGTCTTCCATCAATCGGAAGCCCGAGCGCTGATCACT
>JAPEVF010000799.1:0-20415 GCA_029747585.1 Pleurotus djamor
TCGCACACCCACACACACACCGCTAACGGTTCCTCCTCCAACTCCAACTCCAACTCACACTCAAATTCAACACCTTCCTCCTCGGCATCAGCATCATCAACCACTCTCTCCTCCTCCTCCTCCTCCACACGCTCCTCACCCATGTCCACAAAGCTCGGCATATCCATCCCAGACAGCCTGATCCTCGACTCCTCTCCCTCGCCTCCACCCTCTCGCGCAAACCCCCACCTCGCATTCCGCAAACCACTCCCTGCATCGGGTAGACGTACGAGTATCATGGGTCTTCGTAAAGGTGCGTTGTATACGATTCGTTTTCCCTCTCCTAATCATTGTATAACTAACATAATTTGTGTCTTTATCCAGTGGCAACAGACTCCCCACCCGCACCCTCCTCCCAAATAAACACATCAACAACAACGAAACCAACAACGAAACCAAAACTCGGCCTCGACATCAAATCAACCCAATCCCTCCCCCGTCTCGACAACATCAAATCCGCCGCAGCCTCCCTCAACACCAGCTCTCTCCCACGGCTTGATATTAAGTCTGCTACTCGGACGAAGTCTGCTGAACGCCTCCCCAAATTGAGTCTCAAGACCTCTGGGATCAACACACATATCAACGTACATGGGATTCATGGAAATGGGAATACACACGGGATGAATACGAAAGGACGTTCGGCAACGTTGAGTGTACCACCCAGTGCGATCGGCGATGGTGGTGGGTTCGCTAATAACTTTGGAGGAGGAGGTGGTACCATTCCCACTATCCATACCATCCATACACCAGGTGGTATTGGTGGTGGTAATGAAAGAGGAGGAGATGTACCATGGGCAAGCAGCACAGGCGGCACAGGCTACGGCGGACACGCCAACCAGGCGATGCGGAGTCCCGTGGATTGGGGCTTTTTGAATGATGGGTTTGGGAGGATGGCGCAGAGTGTTTCAAATGGTGGTGTTCCCGTTGGTAGTGTTGGTGGTGGTGGCGGTGGAGGAGGAAGAGGTGGTGGAGAAGGAGGTGCTGGTGGAGAAGGAGAGAGTGGTGGAGAGAGTAGGAGAGGTCGAACGACAAGCCGCGAACGCGACGGGCCATTCTACACACCACCACATTCGCCTGGTACGCCCAAAGCCCCCGACCACCTACATCCCAACCACCCGTCCCCCAAGACGGCACGTCCAGACGGTTCCTCCCCCTCAAGCAGTGGATTCCCCCCTCTGCTCCCTCGCGTCGGTGTGTCTTCCTTTGATGACCACGACGCGTATCCTTCCTCCTCCTCCCCTCAAACCGAATTTCCCAAATCCCCCATGGCAGCGTCGTTTGGATTCGGGTCGTCCATGGACCCTCCGTTGTCTGCGTTCGGGAGCTCGTTTCCCCACCATTCCGAGTACGACGACGGCAGTGACACGGACGGAGGACCGCCGACCACTGGTACTGAAGATCCACACCCGCCGTTTTCCGTGTCGACGATTCTCCCGCAGTTTCTGTTCCTTGGACCCGAGCCCTGGCTGCCCGAGCATGCGCAGATGCTCAAGGACCACGGTGTCAAGCGGATACTGAACCTAGCGGCAGAATGCGACCACGACGACCATGGGTTGAAGTTGGGCCAGACGTTTGACAAGTATGTCAAGATTGCGATGCGGGATCATGTAGAGGAAGAGGGGGTGGTGAGCAAGGTTCGCGAGGTTTGTGATATTCTAGGTGAGTTGTGCGCAACTTGNTTTTTTGTTTTTGTTTTTTGTTTTCGGTTGGATGTTGAATTGTTATACTTGTTATTTATTATTATTATAGACGACGCGAGGCTGCATAGTGCACCGACATTTGTGCATTGCAAGGCTGGCAAGTCGCGGTCTGTCACTGCGATCATTGCGTACCTGATCCATGCAAACCACTGGACGCTCTCCAAAGCGTACGCGTTCGTGCTCGAGCGGCGGAAAGGCATATCCCCGAATATTGGGTTTGTGTCGGAACTGATGACGTTTGAGGAGGAGGAGCTGGGGGGGAAGAGCGTGGGTGTGCAGCCNGACGGGTGGAGGGGTGAATGGGGATGGAGGTGGTGGTGGTGTGGGGCATCATCATCGACGGGGAATGGGGATGGGAGGAGGGAGGAGAGGGGGGCATGTGCGTGAATCGTTGCCTCCGGTTTTTACGACGGGTGGACCTGTGTCTGCGTTGGAACCGATGGTGGGTGGACTTTGTGAGGGTAGCGAGGGCGGCGGGGAGGGCGGGGAGGGTGCTCCGATGAGTGCAGGCGCGATGGCGGTTGGGCATGTCAGGGCAGAGGTTGGGCAGGATATGGAGATCAAGGATGCGCAGGGGAGATGGAGACATGCGAGGCGAGCACCTGTTGATGAACAGACGCTGCAGCCGATGAGGAGGGTTAGTAAGGCTGGGTTGGAGAGTTCGGCGTATGGAGGTGCTTCATGAAGTTGATTGGCCGTTCTTTTTTTTTGGTGTGTTTCTTTTGTGTTTTTTTTTGCTGTTTTTAGNTCTTGCTTGCTTGGGTCTTTTCACTTCATCCATTTACCCATTTACCCGCTATATCCCTCATTTATCATTTATATATCTATGAAGGCAAAGATATTCGAGTTTGAAAAGGTGGCTCCCGTCCGACGTCTACCATTGCAATTGTTGTGCCCATACGCTCCCAGAGTCTCAAGAGTCAATTCTTCCCAGTTCTTCTCCTCTCTCTTCTTGCACCATGCTTCTCCCAGAGTGCTCAGTGCTCAGATCTCAGACCCGACGGAACCAAGAATCGCCTACTCAGTGCTTTCTTGTGTTCCTCACGAGCACACTTGACACTCTGATCCTGATCCCAGAGCTCCACCTAATAAGTAATAGGCTCGTTAGGCTGGGGCTTCTCATCGCCTAAGTTGTTCGGCGTAACTCCTGCTACCTGATGCGGCTGCTGCTGATGCTTCTTTCTTGCGCACAGTCGCCACATACTCACTTCCACACATGCGTATACGTCTGACTCTAAGGACCTAATAGTAAGGTTACGCGAACGCTTCTTCCCTGCTTGAGGGTCGTTACTTAACGCATCCGCACAAGCCACAATGCACATTGCATAAAGTACCTGAACAAGTRGYWGCGWCAGAYCGCAGCTTGAGTTCAATGAAAAGAGCATGTGAAGTGGATTAGCTCCGATGGTACCAACTCCCAGCACACCCCTATTGCTCCCGACGACAAAGCTAGACGACTTCCGGCCGCTCTTGTGTTCTCCGTTATCAAAGATAGACCGAACACTTCTAAAAATCATCGTAGCTCCTATTCGTCTCACACAAAGACGTCGAGCTGTCAAAGACTCGAAGTGGATGTCGAAGCTCCTGACGTTCCAGGGGCCGATTCAGATGTGGTGTCTTCGAGTTTGGCAGGCTCAAGTTTGGCCTTTGACTCCCCTTTTCATCCCGCGCCCAACCGATAAAAGCTGTCAGAAAAGCATCGATTCCTACTTTGAAGCACTTCCTGTGGTTTGTCCATGAGAACACGGTGGACGGTACATAGGGGACCCTCCGTTTCTTTCGTCCTCTAGGGAGCGTTTGGACTCCGAGCTATGTACCAGAGGTGACCACGATTCGGCCACCGAGTCCAAAATTCTCTGTAAATACCAACGCAACACATCTACCCTACACATCCTCTGCTACGCCGCGCGTGAACAGTGAGTACGACTAGTAGAGCAGGCTACTCTACGCAGAACACCTCAAGTCACCTCCTACATTAGAAACACTGCTTCGTATGTTCGCACCCAATGGTCAGTGTCAATTCGACGAACGAATCGCATGGGAGGCTAGCCAATCATTAATCAAGGTCAGTTTCGGGGATGTGAGCGGTGCGGTCCATGTTTTGTGATGCTCTCATTGAAGGCATCGTCCATTTTCTAGAGGTGACACGGGTAGCTCGCGTCAGGCGTCGAAAGGTATCGTCGATGCGAGGCGTTAATTCCAGGGGTATCAACATCTGCTGATGAGTCCAAAAGCGAAGCTACGACCTTCCCTTTGAGGAGAAGTATACACGCAATTATACCCTATCGAAGGATGTTACAAGCAACGGCATACCTGCCAGCTGCACGGAAAACCAAGAATGGCACCCAATTCCATCCAGTACGACGTTCAGTGAGTCGAATAGGCTCGTGTTCGGTGTGCATGGTTGGGTGTGGTACACGAAGCGGTAGTGGGCAAGGCAGGGAAGATAACGCCACAGTTCGTGCGATTCGTCGTCGCTATGAGATGGCTTGAAGGAGAGGTTCAGAGTGCGGCGCTGGAGGATTCGTTAGCTTCCTCCCAATCCAATGGTCATTCGATCGTTCTTCTTCAGATTCCGTCTTCTTCATCTGTTTCTTCGTCTCCTTGATCTCCTCTTCCTTTACCACTCATCCACCGCTTCCTCTGCCCTTTACTTCTTCGTCATTCGTCTTTCGACTAGCTCCATGATCCGATAGCCCAGCGGCTTTCCAACTCGCGCGACCAAAAAAAGACGACGGCTAGCGGCGAGCGCGTGATCCACGCGTCGGTTAGGGTGCTGGCTAACGCGATGATAGTCTTCGAACGACCAGGTCGATGACCACGCCCATGAAAGACAATACGGAACGCGGAGCTGGGTAGATCTGAGCGGCAGCGATACGGCTATGTCTGCCTTGGGTTTTCGTAGGTTTTGGTTTCGCAGGTATACGAAATTGGGTATCCTCAGATACGCGTCGGGCGGAAGATAGTAAGGAAGACCTGCAGCCAAAGCTACTCAGAGGAGAATCACAAAGCAAGAGGAAAGCTCGCTCACCGACATGATGTCGCCTTTGGTGTCCATCCTGCCCTGCATTCCATCGTCTTCCACCTCCACCCGAGTTCATTTCACGTCACGATGTTCGCCCCAAGTTGAAGTCGTCCAAGTGTTGTTGACCGCCTCAGCTGGGAGACAGCGTGTCCTGGAGCTGGAATCGTGAGTCGGATGGGTATGCTTCCTGGGGGGAGGAGAAGAGGCAAGGTTCATTGATGATCCAACTGATATTGAGCATTATGATTTAGGATATGGGGACATGAGTTGGGATATTTGACTAAGTGTCTGTCTTCTTTGTACTCAGCTTCTGGCTCTTCCTGCATCTGAGTCGTACAGGCCTGAGTACTGAGTACTGAGTACTGAGTAGTCGATTGCAATAAAGTCTGTAGCCGTGGTTCGACTCCGATGTAGACTTAGAGGTGTCGCTTTCCCGTTTCCTTCCTCTCTACCATCTTCCCCCTCCCCTTCCTCTCTTCTTCGTCTATCCCGCGCTTTGAAGCGATTGTTTGAAAGACGTCTGTCCTAGAAAGGCTGGACTCGGAGGTCTTTGTTCCTCCGTCTAGGCCACACGAACCGAAGCGACACAGTCCAGACGATGTGAGGTCCCACGAAGAGAGAAAGTTGAGATTCTGCGGAGTGGAGTAGTCAGACATTTGACAGGTCGCTCAAAGGTCGGCTGTATGCTTATCGAAAGTGACAAACTGACATCTAAAAACCGTCAGAACATGTCAGAACAAGAAACGAGAAACGAGACTCACGACGTTGTTTCTCGATATCAAGCTCAACGAAGATGAATATCGAGAGCTAGAAGGCTAAGCAAGCGCATACATCTTGCCCTATGAGTTGCTCGACAGTTTACACGATGCCTGAGCTTGGCCTGAGCTTGTCCATGGCGTTGACGAAGAGATGGGTGACATTCCAAGGTCTGAGAGTTGGTCGATAAATCGCTTTCGGCATGATTCGGGGATATGTCGGAGTCGCATATTCGTCAAACGCGAAGTAATTCAGCGTCGTCGCTGTGTTGTATGGGCTGGGGAACGTTGCAGACGACGAGGAGAAGCACAAGCAATTTCTGAGCGGTCTGGGCCCCGGCTGGATGATGTCAGGCGTCGGTCGTCATAAATGGGGATATTACCTCAGCCACAAGGAAAATGTTCGCCGACGCCGTTTCCATGCTCTCCTTCCCCCACCGTCGACGCGTTTCAGTTTGCTCCCAACCGCGACGCCTCTGATCAACTCTGAAAAATACTCGAATATCCCTGATACGCGACGATCTCTGGACTGTTTCCATGCCAGAGTCCTCACCGATATACATCGGATGACCTTCGGAATTCGAACCTGCTTTGAACCGACTGGCGCGCGAAAGGCGTCTTTGTTGAACGACGCGCTCAATTAGCTCAGATGAAGATCTCAATCTTGACGGATCCACTCAGATGCCTGAAGACCTTCACGAAGATGACGGGAAACTGGTGCGCAATGACTAGCATAGAGTACTTACCTGACCATTTTACTCATCCTTTTTCTTCGTTTTACCAGTCTTTTACCAAGTCTACATACCCTGCCTAAAGCTTGAAGGGACTTCAGCAAGAATCATGTCCGGAGGGAGGGACCGAGAACTCGAACAAGCTCACGAGACGACTACCTGAAGAGCTGAGGAACCAACGTTCCGGCTCCTTGGCCAATCGGCCATCGATCAACATTGTTCAAGGATTGCTCTATGGAGCTCGCTACAAGCTGAAGGAATAGGGATTTGGCGACTCTGGAGCCTGAGGTCAACGATGGCTCGGACGGACGGACGGAACCTTGGTACGTATCCAGCACCAGCTGTTTTTGCTCCTTATTCACCTCGTTTCCGCGCATTCAGCATACCAATTCTACTTGATATTCGAAGAATGAGACATCTCAAGGAAGGAGACGAACCGCTTCAACGTTCCAACGCATGCACTTAACCTTGGTCATGGCCAGCCGACCATTTACCGCCATCGTATAAGGATGGTGCTTTGCTTTCTTCCCCCGTGTCGAAATATGCATCCTCAAAATTCGAGCCCACGAGGTTATCAAAGGCGCAGCGTCGACCTCGGCGTACCTCATGATCCATCTTCTACAACCAAACACTCTCCACAGCTCTCGAGCACTCTGACGCCACCGTCCCTGGTTCCAGTCAACGAAACCCAGCACCGTGGTTCGAGCTCATCCAAACACAGCCGTACCCAGTCTACTCGACTTCGCAATCATGTCCGCCTCTATTACCCTCGCTCGTCCGTCGTTCAAGCAGGCCAGATGATGACACATGGCTCTCAAACGGTCCATGTGGGACGATGCAATCGACCCAAGGTGGACGACGACTCACGAGGGGAGGCTGGAGGTTTGGATGGAATTCCGAGTTCGAGCAACTTGGCCAACGTTCCTTGTCCTATGCATCGTTACGCTCCATCCAGGGAGCGAACTCCTGACGATGGCCCCATTGCCGATGTGGATGAAGGAAGAGATAAAGGATTGGATGTAGATGTGGATACAAATCTGGATTATGGATCTGGACGGGCTTGGGTTCGGTTACGGGTTCGGGCGAGAAGAATCGCGAATTGTGATTTCGGTATTGGGATCATTTCTCCCTGCTTTCGTTCCAGCGACCTCGCGGTGCCGTACTCCGAGAGCTTGAGTGTTAGTCCATTCTACGAGTCCACGAAAGTACGCGTCGAAACCTACCCTTCCTCGACCCTCTCCAACTTGTCCCCAACCTCTACTTATATGACACAAGCCTACGACTTCCTCCATGCTGCCGGCTGACCAAATCGACGGTCTCAACGTTGCTGTCCCCAATGTCACTCCACTCTACATTTCGAGCTCGTGTCGGATAATCGGCGTTGGGTTCGAACGGCTGTGATACGAAGACGACCTTCTCAGGCTGGTAGCAGCTGTCCAAGCCCAGGCTCATCCAGCCGAGCTCTACGACGAGACTAAACGTTGGGCGGTTCATACGATATGCTGAAAGAAAGACGAAGAGGGACGACGTCAGTCGGAAGAAGGGAGAGTGCCGATGAAGGAAACGAGGACGGTTTGGATTTGGAAACGTACTGCGGCTTGGGTTCGGAGCATGGACATTGGACTTTGCAGCACGGATCGGATGGAATGAATCGCCCATTCTCGCCCTGTTTTCGCGCCTTCGCCGTGCTCTGTTCTGCGCTCCACGCTTGGAGCTCTAGCTCAACGTCCGGGTTGGGAGCTTGAGAAATGCACCTTGCCGTATGTGCTATCGTTGGGCGAGCCTACTTTCAATCTAGGGTGTGGATTTCAGACGATGTCGATGAGGAGGCGGAGGAGGAGGAGGAGGAAGGTGGATGAGAAGACTGGTGAATAGCGACCTCGGTCCTAAGAGCATACCTTTTTGCTTTCGTTCTTGCGACCTCGCTGTGCCTTGCTCTCTCCGCCTCAGAGCCTGAGGCTTGAGCTCCAGTCTATCCCACAGTCGACGCAAGCGCGGCTTTAACACCCTCCTTTCCTTCGAAGCCTACCCTTCCTTGACCTCTCCAACCTCTTTGCATGCGACACAAGCCCAACGGCGACTCCCGCCTGCTGCCCACTGATTGAATCGACGATTGTCATTCGCCCTCTACACTAGCTCGCATCCGTTATGAGCGTTGGGCTCGAGCTGCTGTGATACGAAGACGACCTTCTCAGGCTTGTAGCAGCTGTCCGAGCCCAGGCTCATCCAACTGTGCTCGATGATGATGCCGGGCTCTGAAGAGTTCGTACGACATGCTGGAGAGAGGAAGAAAGACGAAGATGGACGAGCTCAGTTAGAGGGAGGAAGAAAGGGAATTGGGACTTGGACGTGGAGGGTTGAAGCTTCGAGCTTCGAGCTGGAATCTTGGGGTCGCTCGACCCCAGTGTGCAACTTGGCCAGCTGCGTTCAGCTCAACATGACTCCACCCTGGCTGGCTACCGGTTTACGGGCTTGCTTATCCGTCGCTGCGTGAGCTCGGTTAGGTATGGAAAGGGAGGAGGAAGGGTCAGGGAGATGAAGAAGAACTTGGACTTGAAGCTAAGCTTGGACGTTGGACGTTGAACCTTCTAACGCGGAATGGATGGGACTCCTGTCGTCGGCCACTTTCATATCAGAGACTTCGCTTCATTGTCTCCCCTCAGAGCCTTGGCCCAGCGTTCAAGAGATGGAAGACAAAATCACAATGTCATCCGGTACCTTGAAGCTTACTCTAACGCCCTCAACCTCTGTGACTTTCGTGCGCCCCGGTTTCGCTGCCAGATGATCAAGTCAAACGACAGTATCATCGAGGCGTTCAGCGGCCAACACTCCTCAACCACTCGAGGCTGACTAGACGAATCTTGAACTCGTGTTGCGCGTGCCCGCTGTCTGACCCCGTTTCGTGTCATCACCATCCTAATTATCGGTGCCATCCTCCCATTCCAGAATCGGACCGGGTACTGGATGTTTGGCCATGGGTATAAAGAATTTGGTGTACACGGTTATCATGGCTTATGTATGGAATGTTGGTTGGGGCAGAGGGTAGAATGAAGAAGGAAGGCGAAGAAATAGTCTTGGATGGATCCAAACCCCAACCTCGAGTGCGGAGATTAGGAAGACTTCGACGGTGGCTTTGGTTACACAGATACTACTGCTCAATGTCAACGTCAACTCGGTTCACCTCGAAGTCTCAAATTCTACGGCGCGTCCAATCCTCAGTCCTGACGAGCAATGCTATCTGGCCATCTTGAAGCCTGCTACTTCACCCCCGATGGTGACTACATCCTCCCTTCAAAGTCTACCCTATCGTGTTTCAAGTTTCAACACGACGGGCTATAGATTTTCAGGGCGTATCTTTCGTCGAAAGCAACGAGTTGATACTGGTGGTTGATGTAGGGATGCCGATAAAGAAAGACGAACGGACTCGGGTTGCGCGTTGTGCGTTGGTGCTCCCTACCGACCGCACTGGTCACAATTCAATATAGCGTCCCAGGCCTGCTGTATCTCCCGATATCCTCTGTCGGGCACGACTTCCAGTGGCGGTATTATCCTCTAATACTCTATGTACGATTCATACGGAACTTTCAATACCTTTCATCATGGACTCTACTTTTTCCATACGTTGACTCTTTTCTCGGACGGACACTTAAGTAGACCCTCTTCACGCTCTATACGACGGACTCTTATTTCGTTTTCTTCCCTCCATTGTTTGCTTCTTTTTCTTTCCGTGCAACGATGCACACGCGAATAGTACTAAACGAGGGGGTGCTCGTCTGTCCATGAGAACTAGCCTGCAATGAGGTGGTCCGGACTCGGCACGGTGTGCATGTGCATAGCGCGTAATGCCTATTCTAGGGTCGCATCATATCTACTTTTTAGTTTCTCCGTTATCCGATTTCCATGTGTTCGCCACCCTCAAAGCACCCACCACCTTCAAACTTGCTCTACGGTAGGTATCGTATGTCCATCGTTATGCCGTCACATCTCAGANGTTTTAAATTTCCCAGGTTTGAGATTTCTGTGCGGAGATGTCCTCAGCCGTTTCAAAAGTTCTGTCGACACCAAAACTTCTTCGAAAGATATTCTGTTTCTCTAGGCAAACAGATAACGCATCCAATCTGCTTGTAAATAAGACGTGGTCTGAAGAAGTCCTGAACGTCGAGTGGAGCGAGTTGGATGGACCAGTGCGGTTGTTCGACCTCCTCGCGCCTCTCATTCCCTCTGAAGCAGAATCTGACCTATACGTAAGTGCATAATACCACCAGCTCATCCACCTTCTCAAATGCACATTGACGATGATCATAACTCGATTAGGCTTTCAGCAGGCCACTTGAACCAGCGGACTGGGAATGTTTTAACCGTTACGCACCCCGGGTAAAGACTATCATCCAAGACTCAATCCAATTCGATGCATCTGTGTATGCAGCGCTCTCCAAATGCAAAAATCAAACACGCAGCGGCCTCTTCCCAAACGTTGACTACGTTGGCTGCCCTATGCACCCCGATCTGCTCAACCTCTACCTCCATCCTGGCCTAACTTCCTTGGTAATATGTGTCGACCCCGACCACCGCTCTTTAACCATTCAGCTCCTTGAATCATCCTTCTCTGTCATTATGCAGAGAGTGGCATCGTCCCTTAAGTGGAGTTTTGTACCTCAACCTCGAACTGGACGATGATCTCTTAAGATCTTCCGAACCTCTATTGGTATCCGTGCTCCGAGAAATGAAAGGACTCACAGAGGTGACCATCCCTCCTCATTGGGTTTCCGAGCGCATAACGCTGGCTCTGGCAAGTCTACCAAAACTCGTAGGGCTGGAAACACTCGAGCTTCAAGATGACTCGGTATCGACGGAAATTGTCCCCACCTTGTCGCCATTGCTGGGAAGCCATTCATTCCCACTTCTCACCACCCTCTCCCTTCTCATTCCTTTTGAGCATGCAATACCAAGCTTTCTCTCGTGGGGTAGATCGGCGTGTCTCCTTTCACTGTATCTCGATTCAGGTACATTTGAAACGCCGGAGAGATACAAAACCATGGTTTGCGTGATCTCCAATGCGTTCCCGTCCCTTCAGAGACTGCGTATCAGCGCAGTTTCCGAAGACATACCACCGAGAACGCCTACCCCCCGCCTCGCCTTTGACGCCCTGGAACCCCTTCTACGGCTTGGTTTTCTCGACCTCTTACGGGTATGCTACACCACACCGTTGCATTTGACCAACGACGACTTGTCCAGGATCTGCTGGACCTTAGAATCAATCACCTCGCTCCATTTGAACCCTACTCCTCCAATACGAACCACCTCGAGTTTACACTTGTCGTGCTTAGCGGAAGCCCACTTCACGTATTCCCTACTCGAGCGTCTTGGGATTTACGTTAACACCTCTCTTGAAGGCTTTCGCGGCCTCAGGATAGCCAAGGACCTGCCGCTATTCGCGCACTTGACGGATCTCAACTTTGGGTATTCGTCGTTGAGGCACGAGGCAGTTGGGCCTGTTGTAGAGTTTCTCAGCGAGATTCTCCCCGATGGCTGTAAGATTGACGCAGAGGATCCTCACTCAGAATTGAAGTATGGTTTAGGGGATCTTCCACCGCAGTGGCAGCAGGTTTCTTCTATCGTACCCGCGTTGAGGCAGGCAGTGCGTAGGGGTGATATAGGCGAGGTATCTAGATTGCGAATCATGTACAGCCCAAGGCGGTAGCCTTACTATTCATCAGTTACTACTTTACCTCAAGAGGTGCTACGATGATCAAAGGGTCGTTCAGAGGTTGGAAGTATTCTTTCTCTTTGCCTGGGCGGTCTGTGCTCGTTTTGCGATGGAATCAATCGATGAACGCTGCCCTGTCGACCCGCCGAACCACTGGAACGTTCTTAGGGTTCATGGGTCTAGTGGGAAGAAGAAGAGGGGAGGCTAAGGAAGACATTGGGGAGGATGACGCTGAGGAAGGCGATGAAGCAGCAGATTACGCAGGGGGATGGAAGAGGAAAGAAGGGGATATAGACATCTTTCCAATGACGACAACAGCGAAGATGGCTTGCACATCAGTCATTCGTCAACCCATCTGCGAATGCCTTAGATCCATCCGTTATCTCCAGCTACAGCTCTCGTCATCATGAGACCTCACCACGAAGACTACTCTGCCTTCCATATCAATGCTAGCCGGTCACTACCTCTCCGCGTCCTTCTCAACTCCAGACTATGCGGTGCTGTTCCAATCAGCTTGGCATTTGACAAGTATGACAACGCTTGGACTTCAGCTCGGGCTTGAATTCCCTATTCGGCTGTACATGGGCGTGGAGATGGAGATGTGTGAGACAAGCAGGGGGGAGCAGTCCTTCGCATCAGGCTCGGATATGGGGTGTCGTCGTGAACGATTACACTGCAATTGCAGATGGATGGCCCAGGATGAGCATTGAAGCTGCTATCCTCTTCCGCTCTTTGCGTCGAAGGAGTAATGGGGAGACTGACTGTGAGGAGTTGGTGGTCTTGAGACGTTCGTTGTGAGCGCTATGTTTGCAGCCCACCGTTGAGACGACTGGCGGCCGTCCATGATTGCATAGCATCCACGATCACGATGGTTTCGCTTTTGGTGTTCAACATAGAGCCTTGTTACATGTCTCATTGTGCTGAAGTTGTAACGGCAGTTGTCCCCTCCGCGCGTCTGGGGTGATTGGGGAAAAGTAGACATTCTGGCATTCTGGCAGCACACAAGCAGTACAATTACAGAAATGTTATACGCCTCCACGGGCTTGCTTGAGGCTGAGACAAAATGTACTTCACCGATGAGCAAGCTGCGCGAAGCAGCAACGCCGGACCAAACCAAGAACCAAGACCAAACAGCAATTACATCCCAGAATGAATTGAGGTCACACGGTCAAACATTGACCATCGATCATCATCCTCTCATCATAGAGGTTGGATTTCTGGTTACTTCCTAGTCAAGATCTATATTTCGGAGCGACTTAAATACTTCAACGAGCAATAATGGCATGGAATTAAACTGGTAATCTCAATCAAAGTTGTGTACTCACATGGGCCTTACTAGACGGCAGTCCATACGGATACAGTTGCTCAAGAGCGTATCGACAAAGAAATCGCACTCCTGGAAACCACGATTCGGGACATGAAAACGCGGAGGAACACCTACTCTGCCATCGCCCATCTCCACAACGAGATCCTATCCCTCATATTTGTTGAATGTCACTTCAAACGATTCGGGATCATCGGCACTTCTTGGTTCCGCATCAACCAAGTATGCCGTCATTGGAGGACAGTTGCTTTGAATACGCCAGAGCTATGGGCAAGGATCGACTTGACTAACCTACGTCGCGTTGGGCCCAAGTTGCCTACCCGTTGGCTTCAACGCGCCAAATCAGTACCTCTCGACGTAAAATGCTACCTCCCATTTCCCAAGGACACATTCTGGTCGCTGGCTACTCAGATCATGAGTCCAAACCGCTGCCTCCGAGCCCTGGACATCGAAGCCAAGGAATCCGAACCACTGGTGAAGTTTCTTGCCATCAATCCAAACTATTCGGAATGCCCTTTCCTCGAGAAGCTCCAGATTCGTGGCCCGGGTCTGATTGGACACAATTTTGCTAGTCTGGGGAATTGGCATCATTTACCCAAGCTCAAGTCACTGAACCTCCATTCCTTGCCGATCCCCACCCAAATGCCATTCCTTCCTGCTCTAAGTCACGTCAACTTTGCTTCCACTGATATCCCAGTGTCATTGTAGGTGAGGTGTAGTGGCTGTCGCCAGTCCTCACCTAAAAACCGTACGTACATGTTTCGTTTACTGATTCCGCAGTCTCCTCCTATCCCGTACCAAATACATTATATCATCTGCCTCATGTAGTTCTCATGTAGGCTTCATAGAATAGGTATATAAACGATGTAAATAGTACCTAGATAGGAGACAATTACTACGGAACAATCCCTTCGCATCCGCATTGAAGGTGTGCACCAGGAGCAATAGCGACGGCAGCGACTCCTATCGTCTCCTGAACCGTGTCCAGGCGTCTCGGCGCCTGTNGTTCCTCCTGTTCCTCATACCCGTTGGGTCCACTTCCTCGCCGTCAGCCCGTTTGGGCATCTACATCATCCGTCATCCGTGCTCTCAAGCAAATGCCGGCCGTCGAGTATGTTTACATTTCTGCCATAATCAACGACAATGCCACCCCACCGACCCTCCCCATTGCCCTGTCGAATCTAAAGAGTCTTTCTTATGACGGTCTTTTTCGGACAGAAGTATGAGATTTGTACGTTTTCATAGCAAAACACAGTGTATCATAGTGGATCAGAGTGAATCATAGTGAATCACAGTGAATCATAGTGGTTCATTGTGAAATTGCTATGAAAAAGTATGAAAAAGNTGTGAAACGCTATGAAAATATGAAATATCATAGAAAAGTGAAATACTATGAATTACTCCTCAGGCGTTATCTCGGACTCGCCAAGAAACGAATTACCAACGCATCATTTCATATGCCTTATGGGCAGCCTCAGGTATCGTCGTCGTCCCCCCCACCTTTCGCTGTGAGCCTTCATTGAGCCTTCATCGTGCTCTACAATGAGCTCTCAGCGGTTCCCGCGCCTTCCTCCTCGGGACAATGGATGTCATATCTGCGACTGTCCTGGCTGGTATGAACAAGTTGGTCCACGCTCTGTCAAAGTGAGTACTTCGATAGACATATAGGTAGCCAATGAGCTCACGTCCCCCACCAGACGCCTTCACAAATGCGTGACCGCTGTTCCAATTGCGAACACAATTTTGTTCAGCACGACCTATCGCCAGAACATATACTCGGTCGTGATGCCAGAGGGGCTATGCCCGACTCCACCTGTGCTCGATTCTACTCGGTGTGTACTCTCCTTAAAACACTTTGCCTCATTTTTTTTGATCCTATCCACCCAGCCTCTTCCAGAGTGGACTGCCGATACCCTGTGCCAATGTGGCAATCCCCACAGCGCCCATGAAAGGTGAGGCATAGATGATTTGTTGATTCCATGTACTCACCTCCTGTCCAGATTGACACCTGCGGAGTCCGTTTCTGCGCTCAACACGACGTCCCAGACTGCAACCCAGACAGCTCCTCCAGCAACGACGGCCCACCTTGGTCTTCCGCTTCCTCCTGCTCCAGCAGCACCTGTTCCCCCCATAACGCCGTACCAGAGCGTCTTGTCGAACACCACCAACGCAACGCAGTCTGCGACTCAGCTTCGAAGCAACAGCCTCGCAGCAGATCGAGATCGGATGCAAAGCACCAGAACCTCGCAGCCCAGGCCCCAAGCACAGAGCAGCATCGGTGGTAACCGTAATGGACGAGGTTTTGGCCAAGGAACCGACGATGCAACTACGAAAGAATTCAGTGTCGCAGTCTTGCCATTTAAGGTGCGCTAATAATACCTTTATTTCCCCGCTTTTCTTCTAATCCACCGACCTTTCCTTACAGTCTGAGACGGTCACCTCGCCCACGTTCATGAAGCAAATTTACCCCTTCAAGTTCTCCGATGAACAGCTACAACGTCTTCTCCCCGCCCTGCAACAGCAGGGCCTATACCTTGCAAACATCAGTCTACCTTCCACTGGCGACGTGTGGCAGCAGATCGATACCCAGGTGCAACAGGGACTGTTGACCAAGTTCGCCTATGTTCAAAGGGATAGCGACCAAGTCATCGTTCCGACCAGCTTTCACGAAATGAACTTTGCCATCCTTGTTCCTGGCAAGGCAAACGTAAGGCAACGTTTTCGACGATTCAAAGTTTCCGATGTTTCAAGATATGACTGCACCGTTCCCTACTTATTGGAACGCGTAGTTGGATTGAAGGGCAACGGCAACTGCACTGTCAAAAACACGCTTGATCAGCGGCCGATCCTTTTCCTCAGTAAGTATTCTTTTTATCAACACTGTATGATCTCGATTCACCATCTGCCCACATACAGCTCCAAAGAACAACCATCTGTTCTTTTGCAATGGCCATCAATGTGAGGGAGTCAAGTTATGGGCGGACCTCAACATTATATCAATGCCAAGCGAGGACGTATGCACAGCGCTCCAATGCACCCCGGTTGCAGGACCATCTACATCCTCTGTCGCTGCACCCACCGCCGTGGGTCCCCGTCGTCGATCTGACTCGGTAAATCTCTTCTCTCCTCACACTGCCCACCCACTCAACTTCCCCTTACAGGAATCCTCGCTACCTCCTCGAAATCGACGCCGAATTGAGGCGCCTGCTCCTCTGGTCTTGGAGCCGCCCAGTACAAGTTCAGGACCTCCTTCCGCCCCAGATCCACCCTCCACTGCGGTTCAGAAGCGGCGAATCATCATTCCATCAAAGACCCTAGTTCCCCGTGTTACCTTGGCCAATGCGGCCGGCTTTGATGAACTTTACGACTGGCAGATGGCGGTCTTTCAACACGCAAGTAGGAACACACCTGATCACATCCCCCAACTGCGAGGCACTAGCGTCAACGACATGGCATTATCGTTTCTTGCCCAGATCTTCTCATTCACACCATACTACAAGGCTGGTCAGTCATACCGATTCCCCTCGCCCAACACGTTGGTCACCCGCACAGCGAGGTCGGTGCTGTCGTATCTCCTCCAACCATCGGTATTGGTGTAAGCAGAGTCCGACATCATACCTCAACATATGCATGACGACTTACCACTTTTCCAGCACCACTGAAGGAGGACTCCAAGAGTCAATGGGACGAGGTCCCTTTCGAGCTGTCTTGGTAGCCACCTTGGCCACCATTACAAACCCTCATCACGCCGTCTATGGCAACTCTTTTGACTTGCTATCCGCTGCAAGTGGCCTTCGAAGCATTCGACCAGTAAATACAACGGATCTGTTGTTAGGCAGTGCTCTTCGATCTCGACAGGAATCACTGTTCTCCGCAGGTGTGGTTGCCGCAATCCATGTCCACGCCCTTATGCAGGTTCCGTATCCCTTGAGCCCTTGGCTCATCTTCTATGCGATGACCAATTCCCCTGCGGCGATTGATTCGGTTACTTACCAGCAAATTGCGTACATCGATCCCCATGCTGCCGAGGAGCTTGAGCCATGGTTTAATTTCAGCCATACAGATGTGCTTTCCCCCGATTCCGTCAGTCTGCACAAAATTCCATCTCTTGCACGAAAGATTGGCTTGAACGTAGGTTTTTTCAACTGGGAACCTGAGGATAGATCTTCGTCCATTGACATCTCCACCGTCCCTCTAGATGGCTGATCTGATGCTTCCTCGAAGCAAGGAGGATCATGCCCTGTATACGCGAGCAGTCCGCTGGAGCGTCTTGATTGGTATTTCACGACCCAACCTCGACGATAGGGTGACGGATTTTGTGAACGGATTTCGCATTCCAATCGAAGAACCGCCGAAAGAAAAACCCGAGGAAGAATCCGAAAAAGATAAGGCATTGAGGACTATTTGTGCAGTACGTTCTTTCGACCAAGGCTTTCTCTTTCTCACATACACCGTTTACCCCAGGCATTCTATGGCAAGCCAGAGAAGGCGCTTCGCTTCCTGCTTGGCATGTCTGATGGACCGCCTCAGGCCCCCCAGGAAGTAACCGATCGAATCCAATATTGCACCACCATCCCGAAGGCCAGTGGTGTCCTCTATGAAATGTGTCTCGCGATGCAGTTCCGCATCAGACGATACCTTCATGGATGTGGTAATCCCACTGTCGATCCAGTCGACGTCCTCTTTGATGATGACGAACAGGATCCCAACCTCTTCCGCGTCAAACACTTCTTGCGTGCCATTTCAAATACGGAGGTCCTGCCCAGCGGAGGGATTTGTGTAAGTTATCCTTCCGATGTTGCAGTGATGCTATTCTAACATACCTTGTCGTCCAGATCCGCCTCAAGCCAGCAGCCGTCCTACAAGGAGTGCATTTCCACACCTGCACCAACGACATCGACCTCCCCGTCTCCCTTGACAATGCGGAGATGTTTGCTGAGCGTTGCACCTTGGACGATGGCGTGGTAACTGCCTTCGACCTTTGGTTTTTTATGGCGTTGGATGGTTCTGAGAACATGTTTAACGGAGAGTTCCCCCTTACCTAAATGATGCACTCACCATAGAACAAACAACGCGTTCAACATGCGTTGCTCTTCCTATTCTTTTCCCTTCTTGTTGTGATGTATCGCGTTCAACACGCTTGCTTAGATATAAGACTTCAAATACACATTGTTCTACGATGTCAAATCTCTAGATGCATCGATTGGTACGAAGGAAACCGTAGTCAAAACACAGTATATATTTCGAACATGTGATCATGCTTGATCATGACCTCTATCAAACAGAGGACGATGCTTCGCTTGAGGCTGCCCCCACACTCTGAACGTAACGACGGATATCATCCATGGTGAAGTTGGACGCCGTTGCCTCCTCACTGGTCTTCATCAACCCAGGGAGATTCTCTTGGAGGAGAACCGATAAGGTCTGATATGCGTGGGTGCCTGCCGGTGAAAGGCGATTTGCTCGATACAATGGCTCAGCCGTAGCCAGAGCTTCGCTCACTTGTTTGTGTAGGGTGCGATAGTTTGCAAAAGTGTTTTGTGCAACGATCGTTCCAGTACACAGCGCCGCATAGATGTCGTAAACCGTCCCGGTGTAGTTGCCCCAATGGAAAGTTGCGTTGCCGAGTGATCTTCCCCACAGAATGCCCACACCAATGGCTACCCTCTTCACAAGCTCTGTCATTCGCACTTGCTGGAATCCCGGCTGGAACTGATAGATACGCTGTGCTTCACCTGCCTCCTTTCGAAAACGGTCCGCAATGGCCTCTCGCAGTGTGAGACCAGCATTTTCGCTGTCATTCACAACGGGGAGGGGTGGAGAAGGTGGAGGCAAAGGAGGGGTGTGGCCAGGTACAGAGGCGTTCGAAGTCAAGATATCTGGTACTTCAAGCACAGAAAAGGGTACCTGGACGCGAGTTAGCCATCTTGTCAAAGGTATTTGGCAATCGCATAATCACCGCATCGTAAGCATACACCATACAGACCTCTACCCAGGAGCGAACTCTGTAACGCTCCCTAAAAGTGTCGAGCTCTACAGATGTCTTGAGTGTGCTGATCAATTGTCGATGAGGCGGCATTGTCAAGCATTCCTCTATACTTGCCAAGGTCCTGAATCCTTCCGGCTTGCTGGAAAGATCTTCCTGAGGGCGTAATGCATACGCCAGCTGGAGGCGGCGATCAACAGCGGTAACGTTTGAGTATTCTCTGCTCCTGAACATCTTCTCCAGCACCTCTTGAGCAGGGATAAAAATCCAATGATCTGACTGGAACTGGAAGGCGACCTTTTGGCAAACAGATCCCCCTCTCCACTCCACAAACATGACGAAGTAGTCCACTGGTTCAAGGGGTTCTTCGGCCGCACGAGGGACTGATGCCGCACCAACAACCGTGGCCTGACTTGGCGGTGCTTGATGTTGGGCCGTCTGTGTGTGGTGGCCTTCAGTTGTGATGCGAGTGTCGAGTCCTTCCATCAGAGAAGAGATCTTATCCAGGTGCTCCTGGAAAGCTTGATTGTCGTACTGGATGCGCGCTAGGAAATACTGTTCCACCTGTGGAAGCACCGGTTGATCTTCTTCGTCCGCTAAAACCCTAAGCTCCAGTAGTTGTGACACTAACCAGGAAGGCTCTACTTACGAAGAAACAATGGGTCATCCTGCCCTTGATCAACGGACGCCTGAGACGACGAGATTGACGGCACGTAGTCTTCATCCGATGTGGAGTCCTCATCGTTAGCAGCCTATAATAGAAAGTAAGCAAACCATGCTTGCCATCAGTCGACTATGGATGCTCACCGATTGGTTTCTATTGACACGGCTTTGGCGACCAGCCTCCTCATTTTGGTTCAGCAGGTTCTGTCTGATGGGAGCATAAGAGGGCTCGGTGGACTCGAGGGCTCTGGAAGTAGCGTTTCTGATACGAGGGATACGAGGGGTTCGTGACATCTCTCTACAGCAGTGGTGGTAGTCCAAAAAAAAAAGGAGGGAGGATGCAAGGGTCTTGGCTACGAAAAGTAAAAAACTCCTATTAATCATCTCCTCGCAGTCAACTCCTCGCAGATCCTCAAAGCCTCACTCCACACCTGCTTGCGAACCTCCATGCTCTGCGACTGCAGGTTGACCGAGGCAATTAGCCG
>JAPEVF010000008.1:0-66493 GCA_029747585.1 Pleurotus djamor
GCTTTATTATATGCTTGTTAATTAAATAAAAATTTTTAATAACATTATTTTTAGCCCTTTCTATCCCCGGCACTTTCACTGTCACTTCCACACTCACTTCCCACTCCCACGCCCTCACTTTAACTTGTTTATACCTTTCCCAGCCCTTTCACTTCCCACCCTCCCACTTAAGTGAAAGGGAAAATTATGAGGTTCCGCGACCCTGCAAGCCTACAAACTTGGACTTGGTGCAAAAACTGCAACACACACCACTACGCCACCGCAGTCGTTGCTTCTCGCCAATTCTCCCACAGGTTTTTCATTGGCGTCCAATAACCAAGGACCATCGACGTCTCTTGGTTTTTTTCGTGTCTCTTGCGTCTCTTGAAGCCCGTTCCCCTCGTCTCTTGCGTCTCTTCGCCTGGTCCCTCCCTCCCTCCCTCCCTCCTTCACAGCTTCCTCCCTCATAGCTTAGACAGAAGTTNAGGACTYCCCAACCACACCTCGCGCCTCCGCCTACACTTCTTCGTGATCTCTCAACGCCAACGTCAAACACCAACGACGCCCACAAAAACCATGTAATCCACCAAATCCACCAAATCGACAATCTAATATCTATCCTCCTGGCTCCATACAGTGTACACTATCCCCTTGTCCACTTGCTCCGAGTCCATACACTCTTTCGTTTCCGTTCCTTCGATTCCTTCGATTCCGAGTGTTACTCCTTCCCCTACCTCCTTCCTCTTATTCCTCATTCTTACTCCGTATACTCTTTCTAATTGATCAGAATAACAAGATGACAAGTTCTTTCGCCACCGCTCATCATCATCCATATCCATATAACGAAAAACCCGAAACCCGAAAACCGCATCACAACATACCCATATCCATATCGACACTAGTCTCTCCTCTCGTCGAAGTCCTTTCCTCTGCCAATAGCCAACGTCTCTTGGGGTTTTCGTGACTCTTGTTTTTCTTTTCGTGTCTCGACTCCTCTTGGGCTTTTTGCCTCTCCCTCCCCCCCGGTTTAGGACCAAGACTACGAGTACGACCCACGACGGGTGGAATAGCACCTCCGTCTACACTGCTTCGTGATCTACCATTTCCAACACCATCCCCGACACCAACACGCACCATACATGCTCTCTTCTCCATCTATCCTCCGTACACTCTTTCGTCTTAGTTCCTCTTCCCCTTACTCTTACTCCGTATTCCTTACTCTTACTCTTACTCCTTCCTCCGTACATGAAGATTGATGCACTTCTTTCGCTTTCGCCACCGCCCAACAATAGATTCATCACAACATACCCATATCGATACTAGTCTCTCCTTCGAAGTCGAAACGTTGGATCATTCTAAATCTAAGAATATCACCTCGCCGATATGGGAGTTTGGTATCGGTATGTCCTTACTACCTCCCCTCGAGGCGTTCACGTTTCCTGGTTCCACCATTTCGCTTTCCCACCTTTCATCCTCTCGTCGCAAGCACTCCGTACTCTATCTATCTCTATCTATCTCATCATTCCTTTTTCCCTTCCCCTTTCGTCGTTCGACCTTCCTTGTCCTGAGGAACATAAGGTTAATGCTAACATCGGAACCTACAAGGTTATACGCACACGGCTCACACCCACGTCGAATAAGCTCTTACTATCTCTCCATCTCCATCACCATCTCCATCACTTCCCTTACTCACCCACTTCCTTTACTTAGGCTGATTCCTTCACATTCTATGTTCTATGTTCGACAACTCCAAATGGTTCTATCTCAATCAACATACCACGCACGCTTCTATCCACCAATCGTATGTTGATTCCCAGCATTTGTATAGGTTGGATAGGTTAAGGAGGTTGGATAACCTGGGCGGTCGCTCCTTGATTGGTATCTCTCGGATTTCGATAATCACTCTCCTCGCATCTCCTCTTCTCATCCCCATCCTCATCCCCATCCTCATCCTCATCTACTTACTCATCCACCTCATCACCTCATCTAGGGTAATATGATACGGTACACAGTATGCATCATCGTCATCGAAATGAAGAAATGAAGAAATGAAGAAATGAAATCTGAAATCTCGCTTCCGAGTACTCTCCGAGTTCCTCTCCCAAACCCGAACGCACGATAAACCTCTCCTCATACGCTCATACGCTCACGCAACCTTATTTCCTCATCCTCATCTCCAATACCCTAACACGATACCCTAACACGATACCCTAACACGATAAGGCTAAACCCAATGACAGATGGCGCAATCCCTCCCTTACAACCTCACAACCTCCCTCATACTTCTCACACCTAACAAACTTTATATTTATCCAGAGTAGATCGTCGGTGGAACGGAACACCTCCACCTCCGACGACACGACAAGACACCACCAACACCACAACAACTAACAATCTGTCAAACCACTTCGTCTCCAAACGCAAGGGTTCTTTCTCTGTTCATTTGTACATACAAAGTCAAGTCCCCAAATCCCCAACCACATATCACGCACTGATCACGCATCATACATCCAAGTTACATATAGTTATATCCCCTTCCACCCCCCACCCCCCACCCCCGTATACATCGACCACTCATGCATATGCACAACCGTCAAAGAGTACCCGCGAGCTCTACACTCCCGGATACTCTCTACGGTTTAGACCCTTTCCCCTTCCGCTCATCAATGCATCACTTCCTCCGAATCCCTCTTCCTTCTTTCCCTTCTTTATTTTTCTTCTTTTTGTTGCCCCTTGTATCGGTACCGCCTCATCACCTCACACCATCACCTCACACTTCAACGCCTCAAAACCTCAGTTCTTATTAATATTATTAAAACCATCACTATCACCATTGGTTCAATGCTTGTGGCGTCGAGCGCGCCAATCTGTCATCAACCTCTGCGCGAACTTGAGTAATCGAGTGAACATTTTAACATAACCTACCCCCGGCGAGAAGTGTTCAAGTGATTGCAGAGGTTCCGATGCCAGATGTAATGGGGTGATGCGGCAATGGGGTAATGCGATTGGTTAGTCGTAGCTTGTCTTCAAGATGCATGAACCCAATTTTTCTTTTTCGACAGTTTCAGCTTCAGTGCTTTCAAGTTGGCGTTCGAATCTTCGAACCCCATGCCAACATGTCCTTACTCAGTACACTTGTTCATTTATGCTTCTCGTTTCCGAGAAAAGTGATCAATTAAATTCATTCTGGATAAACGTTTTAGAACGTCCCCATTGAACCTGAGTACTCTACACTCATTAGAGTCTACATACGATCTTATGTCCTTCGTTCGTTCGGTCGTTCGTTCGTTCGTTCGTTGGGGAACACGCTAACAGAGTAGAGTATCTTCTCATACGCTCATGCGCTCGAAGGTTGCTCTATTTCGCCTCGTGAGTCGTGACTGAATCTACTTAGCACTGACCGAGACGGAGATACCATCCTACCATCCGCCGACGACTTGGTCAAGAGACCCCTCATTTCATAGGACCTTATTCTTATTTCTTATCTGTGAATTGTAAAGAGAAGAACTCGAAGAAGCAACGTCGATGTCACCTATGACTCGGAGAGTCGGACGTGGGCACGCCACACGTTAATGCATCAGAATCCTCTCCAATCTCCCAGTTCTCCCTTCTCCGAGTCCATAATGATACTCAAACCGTTCACCGTTCAGGCGGAAGCGCTTCCGACATGTCAAACCGCCGAGCTCACGAGAAAGTACTTATCAGAGAAGCGCTACAAACAGCAGTACCTTTTCGAAGCGTTTTGAAGCATTTCGAAAGGATGAAGGTATAGATGAGTGTGTGCACTGTGCGGATGAACCACTACACCTCCGCGTCAGGACTCGGAACGGGTCCTTTGAGACTTGCCTCCAAGATCGGTTCACCTCCTAGCCGCTTCAGGGGAATGAAAAATCAAATTAAAATGGAACGCAACGAAACGCCCTGCGGCACCGACTAACGTTGTCGTTGTCATGTTGGTTCCTCGTTCAAAGTTAATGTCACCTCGAGGAGGGGCTTTTTGAAGAGGGGACGGCAGCTCGCTAGAATAGAGAAGGAAGCAGGGACGACACACGTAAATGCATCAGAAATTCCAGTTCCAATGTTCACGTCTACGGTTCACGTCTACGGTTCAAACGTTCAAACGTTCACCTTCGAAGGAAGCCATTCCCGGTGGCTTCAACCTCCGAGTGAGAGAGTGGGACGCTTATGACGCTGGAGAAGACCTTTTTTTGAGTGATTACGCGTTACGAGCAATGGACTGGCAACCGCCTCTCGAAGTTTGTGCTTTTTGCTTTCGCGCTCCTAGTTGCATCAGGGGGAAAGGAGATGGAGATAACCCCCGGCACCGAAACTGCGCTAAGGGCAGGCTGAGGTACGCACACGTTCCTGATCGACTACTTCCTTCCTTCCCTCCCCATTCCTTTTAGCGGCCTCGCGACCCCAACCTCAACGTTTCAACCTCAGGTCTCAAGGCATCAAGGCATCAACCCGTCGTTATACCCGACGATCCCACCCCGTATGAAAAAGAGATCGAAATATCATCGATATCAATGATAGATATTTGACATTTATTTCTTGTTCATTTCATGAATATTGAATCACCAAGAGTTCGTGGTTAGTCTTTGGTTAGTCTTGTGTGTGTTATGTAGTCATCCTGGACAGTTATTGCGTAAAAACTTGGTAAAAAGCGATGGGGGGTAAGAAACCAGAGCCAGAAATTGGCACGAAAACCAAGAAAACCACACCACTTACCACTTAGTCGAAGTCCTTGCTCACCGGAGGACCGTCGATCGCCCCATCTCCAGCGTCCAACCGTATCGTCGATACGCACCCCAAAATACACCACCGACATACCCATTTCTGATGCCATCCGCCCGCGTAGTATGTACACTTCATGTGTACGTACAAATGACCCTCGGCTTACTCAATCCCTCACGTCTCACGTACGCACACTCAAGTACTCCCGGCTCGAATAAGTAAAGTGTTGAGTGACTGCATCCGAGTCCGATTCTGCGAACCTGAGGCTGAATGCTTGGACGCTGGACTTGGGAGCTTGGGGTTTTGGAAAGCTTGATTCGGATTCGATGCTGTGGAATTTAGGCTAACGGGCGATGGCCGAATTCGCGAAGCAACAGAACGCAACACGACATAATTCAACGGGGCGCGCTCCCAGCCTCCGCCGCCACCGCCGCCACTGCTCAGTACATACTTACTCCACCAGCCACCGACTCGGAAACTAGGGTAAGTGCGCATTTCAGGCTTGTTCTGGACCGAATAACCTTCCTTCCCTACTTGCTTCCTTTCCTCATTTCGTTGATTCGAATTCGAATCGATCCTTCCATTGTAATTTACACTGTTACAGTCTTACAGAGGGAACTGAGTCGGGACTGAGGAACGAATGTCGATGAGAGTCTGAAGCTTAGGAAGCTTGGGGTATTGGAGCATCAAATCAGGTCAAAAGCAGAAGCGTATCTCTATGTAAGGCGTGTGCGTGGTCTGAAGATGAATTCATTCACATCTATTTTATTTTCAAGTTAGAGTATACTCTACGTATACTCTGTTTGCTATGTGGCGTCAACGCGTCAGGTATGACTCGTTCCTCATTCTCAAGAGTCAACGCCTTCTTCGTACCCGTTTTCTCCTACAGCCACAAGCCAGCGTTTCACAGCTCACGCGCACGTCTTCACAAGCTCAAAGCGTGACACCAATTACAGTAAAAACAAGCTCCATATGACCATACCCGTCCTTTCGAAAATTCCACACAGAACTCCGCCTCCCGCCCACAAGACAGACAGACGATCATTCGCTCAATCGCTCATCCACAAATGGCGAATGGAGGGGGAAGACAAAGGCTCGGGCACATCATACCACAAAGGAAACCTACGGGGCCTCACCCCCTCCCTTCCCACTCCTCCATCGAAAGTCCCAACAGACGTTTTCCATTCAGGGACACCCCCGCGCCCCTGATCGAGTTCGACGCAAACCTGAAAGAGACCTGATCGGTGCTTAGCGCTTAGAGTCAATCGGCGGTCTTTGCACTGAGCCTCTCTCCACAATGTTTCCGCTGTCCTTTTTTCACTAATCACTACTTAGGAGGATATGGTAAGACTTGCCCTTACGAGTCTACAATGGCTCACACCGTATATGTGGTGTGAGTTTCTATCTAGAAACGAAACCCGAAAACGGAGGTGACGGAGGGTGACTTAGTAACTGTCAACCCTCTCCGTTGCTTTCCAGTGCTTACTTGCTCCTTATTAGACCACGTCTGCGTATGAGTGCCGCCCGTAAACGCGTAACGCGCTGCGGAACTACACATACACACCCTTGCACCCTCCATATCGTTGGTCAGCGCCGTTACCAGCTCACTCAGCTTCAGGGCCCGGCCACTCCACCAAAGACCAAGCCCTTCCCTCGAACCGTCAAGCTTACTTACCATCTTGCTGACAATTGCCGAAGTCACTCGTCGCCTTGACTTGGGACTACTTACTAACTGACCGCTCTACAAGTTTGCCACCGCCACACCAAACGTTGTCAGTCCAAGGTTCGTTCAATCTGTCTGTTTGATGTGGCGGCGCTCGAGGCTCGAGGCTTGAGGCAGGGGGCTGTTCCATCGTATCTTGGTCGTCATGATCATGGCTTCGTGATTCATGATGTGGATGTTTATTGGTTCCGAACGTAGGGTGTAAGGGGTTCTATCCGCCTCCTTCCAGGACAAGTCAAACATTCCTTAGGTAGCAAGTAGTTCAGGACGTCCAGTAAGCTCATCGGTTCCATTTTCTTGTTCTCACTCGTGATGCTTGATGCCTGATCATTGTATCTGCTTATAGATGTTCTTGTGACGACGACAATGCTTCGGCTTCCCTATCAAATCCCTTGTCGTGGACCCGTGGTCGCGCTTTTGTAGTCAAAAGTAGTGACTACTACCAACTGCATCACTAGCACACGTCCATCTATCGACTTTTGTCACTTTGTCACTAGCCAACCTTTTCCATGACTCTTTCAGTTCTGATGTCAGAAATCCTCCCGCGACGCATCGACCATGTTGGCCCATCATCATCGAGCGATCTGCCACGCTACGCATGGGCCTCTATGATTCCCAGCATCGCAGGGTTGCCTGGTACGGTTCCATGTTGTGAGATGTGACTAGGACTTTCTTTCTCATCATCCCCAAGTAGGATAGACGAATAGAAGGCTTAGGGACGTCGAAGCCCACTCTTGTTGTTAAACGACTCTCAGACTCCCAGCCCCGAAAGTTGAACATCAAATCACACTGGAGCTTGGAGTGGGCTCCTGACCCGGACATGGCTGTATGGGTATGTGATATCACGATACATTTCTTCTTCCCCCCGCACTACCCCAGGAAGTATAGGCCAAGAACAATACGCAAAGCTTACTTCAACCTATTAAGCAACAATTGGGGACGACGGAACGTGGCAAAGCGAAGGCGAAGGCGAAATCAAGAGCTAACAATTAACCGACGTCCCTCTCTCTCCCCACTTTCCCCGTCATCCTTCCTATAGTCCGAGACACCTGTGATAGGTCGCTTACCAACGATAACAGCAAGTATAGGACTTTTTTCCCGTGAAAGAGGCTTCTCAGTCTCAGCCCACACACCCCGCAGTGCCTATTGGAAGGAGTCGGACTTTACGCCTCCCTTGGAAGCTGAAGCTAACACGGTTCCCAACTTTTTTTGGGAGCTTCCTTCAAACAGTATCTTCCATTCGAAGTTTTCCCTATCTTCCATGGACAAGTTGAGTCTCAATTCTGCGATGCATCGCTCGAACTGCACTCTTGATCCAGCAGCGGGACATCCAAAGCCCAATTCTCTGGGACGACTTCTTTTGATACGGACGCAAGGGCTTTTGATGAAGGAACAAATGCTCTGTCTTCCTTTTTCCCGCCAACTCAAGGAACCCTCCTCTTTCCTCTTCCAAATTCCTTCTCAGCGAGTTATCCGTCTCCATCCCACTCTCACCTCCACATCCATCTCCTTCTTTGACCTTCCACGGATACAAAGATACGAAGAATTTCCCATTGCACGCCCTTCGCTTCCCGCTTGCCCCCACGTTCTCCTGCTCCATTTGTCCGCTCCTCATTGATTTGGGTTTCTCCCATCTGTCATGATCATCTCAACGGTTCCTACTCACAACACATCATACCAAAAACAAACAGAACGACGTTCTTCCTGGAGTCGGTATTCGGAACAAACCCCCAAGATCACTGCAGTGACAAGTACCTGGGCGGTAGTTCCCCATTCTGTCAAGCTTCGCCCTCTCTGTCCCCCCCCTCTATTTCCCGCGCGTCGCTCCATCCATTGATTGTTCGTACCTCTCCGCCTCGACGACGTCGCGAATCACACTGGGCCAAACAACCCTTAATGGTGTTTAGGACCCTCCGAGCCTCTTTTCTCGATCCTCAAGGTCTCGCCTTTGAATTGCTGGCACCGTGACACCATCGTTGTTTGTTCTCGAGGTTTTTTTTTCAATTCAAACGGCTCTTGACTTGACCAAAGTGGATCCACCAGTAAAGCACGGTATCCGCATCCCGCTCCCTCCTGAATTCATTCCTTTTCAAGCGCTACTCGGTATATGTGTTGATTGCGTGGATTGATTGAATCTGTTCGCAATCTGTTCGCCCAAGTCACACTTTCTCGTTCAACGCGGAAGGATAATGTCAACGATAATTTACGTTCACCGAGTTGCCACGCCACTACCTAGCCAGTCACTAGTCACTACGAATAATACCATTAACATTCGAGGTTGCGTTTCCTTGCCTTCTTGCCGTCATCCTCGCTTGTAAAATGCAATTGTGATCTGAGCGAGTTGCAGACGCCAGCCACAATCACCACTCGATATCGCCACTTGGAAAAAGGATCCCCATCTGTCCGCTCCCCGCTCTTTAAGGGTAGGCCCTGCATCCGGAGCCTACAGGCAACCAGCTGTCCATGGCCTTTGATCCATCCGGCAGAATGCGCCAATCGACTGGGCGGCCCCTCCTGTATCTCAAAATGCATGTGAGTATTTACTTCCGTCTTGACGATTGGAAGTACTTCTAGATTCATCAGGGGTAGCTCTGATCCCTGACGAAGTATGAGTNGATGGTAAGCCAACCAGCCATGGTTGGGTAGAGAAGTATTGGGCTGGAACCGTAGTCTCGCTCCTGCCCTAACGAAGACTCCATACAAACACGAGTGATCGGCGTGTTTCATGGGAGTTGTTGGTGCCCTTCGAGTATGCGCTCCACCTCTGTGCGTGATCGAGAGGATAAAAATCATGCACTTCAATCGCTTAAGCGGAATGATCCAACTTCAAGAAGAAGATGATGAGAGAACAAAGTGGGTCGACCACCTATAGACCTATGGATGGAGATGCAACGCAAGGTGATTATAGGACGGCGGTAGAATGATCACAACAAGAGGGCGTTCAAACGCGAGGGCAAGATCGGGAGAGATGTCCGTTGGTAGGATCGTGGAGATAAGAGGGTAGAACAGTAACGCCAGGAGTTCCTCACGTCCAAGATCATCTAAGATAGTTCCATGGCATGGGAAGAGAAAAATCCACGTCATAAAGATAAGGCAAGTTCTCTGCATATCATATCACAACAATTGCATCATAGCTTCAAGCCCAGAGCGGCTCCGCAGCTGTTGTGCATAGATCTGGTCTGTGTGGTCGCCGTCAAATGAAAAAGGGAATGAAGGGATTCCGAAGAGAGACACAATCTTATTGGGTCCAGTTAATATTATCGTAAATGTGGCTATTTCCATCCTTGAGTGCACGGTTAGGAAGCTCAAGGGACGGTCAGCGCGCCAACGGCAGAGTGCGCGTTTCGTTCTGATGATCGATCGACCTTGTTCTTTCCTTGTTCGTCGACCGACAAGGCGAGGAGAGGCGGAGGCGGGAAAATTGGCTGTCGGGACCTATAACAAGGTCTGCTCTTAACTCACTTTGGAGGGAATTTCTCACCCCAAGTCGGAGCATATCCACAAAGGTCCTCCAGCGAATCTGCTCAGCGATTGCAGAATAAATTATTAGCCAATCAGAGAAACTATGTCACAACTTACGCTCCCGGTCAACAAGTCTAACCACTTTTATTAATTCTTCCAGTAGTATTCGCGAATTTCCGAGATCTGGGTTCAAATTTCAACCAACGGTCCAAGTATTGCATAGGAACGGGGACGTATTTCCAGCCGGATACTAGAACATGGAAACGAGTGTCAGTCGTCGTGGAATGGAACAAATGAAACAACTTTCACTGAGAAAGCGCCACCACCTACTTACTGGCGCAAGAAGGCCAAAGAGCGGCCACACTCAGGTACGCGAAGCAACCACCCTGCCCTGTCATGCAAGACATGCTTGATCGTGCGGCGGTGCAACAACGGATTTGGAATCCTCCGGCCATTCAACATTTTTATTGACCTGATCGTGGACCCCGTAAACATAGGGAGCCGACAAAATCGGCGAATAAATTGTGATTATTCGGCATATACCGTCGAGAAGCAATTAAACTCGCACTATGGGATTGGCGAATTCATCATGGGCGCGCTCTGAACGCCTATTTCGGTATCTGATAGAATCAAAACAGACCCGATTTTTCAGGGAGAGGGTGTCTGGGAAAGGATTGCGAACACATACGCTTTGTGAGTTGCATCAGAGGCAAGTCATCATCGTCAGAATTAACGCACCGGTGATGAAACCAGGCAATCGGTATAAGTTCCTGGTTTGTAGGGATGTTCAGGTTGACAGGACGTCTGGAGAGGTACATCGAGCGTTATTCGCCGACAGCGACCTCTTCCCCCTGGTGAAAGAAGATAGCCGCGAACATCCATCCGGTTAAATGTGGAGTAATTGCTGGGTGCGTTTGTATTGGGGACGGATCCTATCGTGTAAACCCTGAGCTGGAGTCCTGGACGCCCCCATCAATCTAAATCCTTGTGACAATTACGAGCATCTAACACTCTAAACTGTATTCTTCCTCCATTTTCGCAGCATGACCTTCGGGAGATATGTTTAGTGAGAAAATGGGTAGGTGTAGGTGCCATGCGCACGGCTAGCTCCGATTATTGAGGAAGGCGAGCCCATGTAACTCAGCGAAAGAGGTACGCTGTACACGCAGGATGTAGGATGTATCTATTGAAACGAGAGGTCATGTAGCACCGTGCCCAAAAGCCGTAGAAACTGTCAACATACCATTTGTAGTAATCTGATGCTTTCGATGTTTGCGAGTCGCGCTTCGCCACCTTTTACATCCGAATAACCCACGAATTCACTCATCGAGGCTGCTGCTTGAGGGGATGTTGTCTGCAAAGTCTGCGACCCTGGGAAGTGGACGGTTCGGATTAACTGCCCATGGACGTAGGTCGCCCCACTGCCGTAATGAAAATCTGGTTATCTGACTGCGCAATTGCCAAGGAAGCAGATATGCGGGGAAGAATAAGGACTTCGTTCCGTGGTTCTACATACAGTCGTGCAAGTGGGTAGGTTGTACAGCGGCAACGTAAGATTCTGCTCCGATCGTGTCAAAGATAGGTATGTTTGTGCCATCGACATGATTGGGTGACTACTGAGGGGGCTGGAAACTAAATGGGCTGATCAATAAGGGTTGAACTTTCAAGATGGAGGCAAGACATACCCTGGGGGAGGCCCTCCAAATCCAGGAGGAGGGAATGGCATTCCAGGAGGGAACCCAGGAGGTCTGAATCCAGGAGGAGGGCCAGGCATCCCAGGAGGGGCGAATGGCATAGGAGGGCGAGCAAGCGCAGGGGCACCCACTGTGTTACATGCCAGTCAGCAACAGATTCTTCAAGTGTAGACGGTTGAAAAGTAAATTTACTAGGTGGCATCATACCCATTCCCCTGCCTGCAGGCATGCCTCTGCCTGGACCCATTGGAAGCTGATAATGGTTCGCGGTCATTAAGGAATGGCAGTATAGACGATGAGAGAAGCTTACAGCATTTTTCTTGTCATCATCGACGACAGGCGGTGGTCCCTCGACGGTCAAGCTAACCACAGCCTCTCCACGCAAAATGACCAGACCTAGAGTGCGCTTTATTTCTTGCTCAGGAGCTGTCTCCTCTCCAGGTTTCTTCTTCGGTCGAACTCGTCGGAACTCTTCACAATCGGCCAGGACTAGGTTCATGTGTCGATCGAAGGCAAGCATTTGGCCTGTTAGTGCGCGTCCGTCATTAATCGTGACTTTGAGTCTCCAATTGATGAGACCAAGCATTTTTCCGCCTTTGGATTTTGGAGGAGGCTAAGTAAAACATAAATAGGGTTAGATCTGTAGTGCTGAGAATAGGAAAATGTGGAGTTTACCATGGTGGGCAACGAGTCTGGCGATGGACGCGATGCCTTGAGGTTGGAATTGAAAGGTTATCGTACAAACAGCTCCAAACAGAGACTTTGCTTAGCGCCCCACAAGCGCTCATACGACCCTCAACATCAATGTCGACCTCAATCAATACGGATATCACTGGCTTGCTAGGCAGGTACCCTGCTGCAACAACACTGACATGTCTTAAACCCATAATTCAGGAATAAGGACCCCCATTGTATCCGCTCCCATGGCAGGTGCCAGCGGGGGAGCCTTAGCGACCCAAGTGTCCTTGGGTGGTGGCTTCGGCTTCATCGCTGCAGGTGCCACTAATGGTTTCTACAATCAATGACTACGCTAATTCCCGGTTGACGGATCTACTAGGTTATGATGCACCCGACAAGTTCAGTCAGGAGTTAGCACTGGTGCACTCAGCGTTCCAAGTGCCCTCAGCCGCAACTCGGTTGCCCATCGGTGTTGGTTTCCTTTGCTGGCAACTTGAAACACCGGGATCGCATGCTCTTACCCTCTTAGACATTGCACTAAAGAATCGTGTGCAGGCTGTTTGGCTTGCATTTGGCACCCAACTTGGACGGTGGATTCAATACATCCGTGACTGGGATCACAACGTCGGCAATTCCCAAAAGACCTTGGTGTTTGCACAAGTCTCTTGCGAAGAAGACATTCTTGCGGCAGTGCATGATTGGAAAGTCGATGTACTGGTTGTGCAAGGTACAAGGGTGTTCCATATGGCCGCTCTCTCGACTGACGTCAATCTAGGTATTGAATCTGGAGGACATGGTCTTTCGACATCGCCTCCCCTATCCTCTTTGATTACAACTGCGCTTCCAATTACCCGAGCTGCTGGTATTCCTCTATTGGCTGCCGGTGGTCTAGCAACTGGAGCACACATCGCGTCTGTCCTTACCCTTGGAGCTTCGGGTGCTGTTCTGGGAACTCGCTTCTTGCTTACACCCGAAAGTTTGTATACGCCCAGTCAACGGCAAGCACTTCTAGATGCCAAGACTTCATCCACAGTGAGAACTCTGGCATTCGACGTCGCCCGTGGAACTCTCGGCTGGCCGGCTGGCGTAGACGGCAGAGGACTACGCAATCTGACCGTCGAAGATTTCGAGAATGGCCGACCTGCAGATGAAATCAAGTCCCTCTTCAAGCAGGCCCAACAGGAAGGTAATCGCGAGCGCATGCTTGTTTGGGCAGGCACAGGTGTGGGCGATATGGACTCCATAAAGCCTGCTAAGGTGCGTCACCTCACCTACCTTTTCGCCTTTGCGCAGGATCAGAATGAAGCAGGACCTCGTGGAAGAATTGCACAACGAATGTGTGGAGCGTATCCGAGCGGCCGCCTCCTACATCACATAGAGGTAGTTTATGTGACAATACATATTTTCTATTGCCTTCTGTGATCGCTCTCCATCCGTCTCATTGCGCTTCGGATATGCTTGCCCTTTCGCCTTCCAGCAAAGGCAAAGCTGGCCTTGCATGTTCCCCCATCCCGGATCGAAAAATCCGAGTCCCTATCCCTCGTGCAAAGGCTTACGAGAATATCATCACCACACAGTAAATCTCGTTGCTTACAACGTCCGTCGTCGCGCCACTGAGATCATAGTTAATTCGTCCGCTCAGCCGTTCTGTACGCGCAGATATCATCGTGCGATGATATCATCTAAAACTTTCAGGAAAGCATTGAAAACTGAAAAAAGCCTCCGATTCCATTTCTAACAAAACTGCGCAGTGTGTCTACCCTGGTATAATACAAAATATGGTCGGATGGAGGCAAGACGTAGGCCTCATTGTACAAACATGATTTTACACTTAATGGACAATCTCCACGGTCAAATCGCCCTGGTTGATGGAGTCGCCTATACCAATTGACATGAGAGAGACGTTTCAGTGGAGAAACACTGTCCATACCTTCGTGGACAACCACCCGCTTGATGTGTCCAGACACAGGGGCGGTGACAGCAGACTCCATCTGTGGAATAGGTTAGCACACCCAAAGAACATTAATACCGCCCAATACACATACCTTCATAGCGCTGAGGACTGATAGAAGGAGGCTGATCAGTGGATTGTTGGGGTTTCGCAGCGAACGAAAACTTACCGCAGAGAGGATCTCCCTTCTTGATCTCCTGGCCCTCCTTCACACGGACTTCGACAACAACACCCGACATGGGAGCACCAACAGAGCCGGGGTCGTTGGTGGCCTTCTCCCGCGAGACAGTTTCGACGGCGGAGTTCTTGTCTTCGACGGACACAGCACGGACCTGTGATAGAGTTCATTCAATGAGAACTCTTTCAGGCTTTTCACATAGAAGGGAACACAAATACCTCTCCGTTGACTTCGAACCAAACATCACGCTGGGACTTGCCTTCTACGACGGGTCCAACAGCCATGAGACGGATGATCAACATTTTGCCGGACTCGATGGAGATATGCATTTCCTCGCCAACATCGGGGCGACCCAAGAAGTAACGAGTTGGGATGACGCTATATATAAGATGAATGAGACAAAGAACCTTCACATCTAAAATATCTCGTACCTGAGGTCGCCGTACTTCTGAATGAATGCTTGGTATTCTTCGAAAACCTGTATGGATAATGAGCCTCATGCACGTGCGTGGTAGGCATCGCATTTACCTTGGGATACATCACGTAGGAGCTGACGTCGGTATCAGTGATGTGCTTGCCAAACTTGGTGCGCAATTCGGCCTTGATCTTCTTGAAGTCCAAGGGATCCATGGTGGCACCAGGACGCCCATCGATTCTGGGCTTGTTCCTGATGATGCGCGAACGCAAGGGTTCGGGGAAGCCACCGACGGGTTGACCGAGGTAACCTTGGAAGAACTCGACGACGGATGAGGGGAAGTCAAGACTCTCGGCGCGCTCAATAACTTGTGCTCCTGAGAGTGAGTTGGAGGTCATCCATTGTGCGAAATCACCAACAACCTTTGAAGAAGGTGTGACCTAGATATAAGTGTAAGACTCGAGAACCACGGAAGCAGACGACTGTCGGGAGTTACCTTGATGACATTGCCGCACTGGAGACACAATTGTCAGTCAGATGATATTCTGAGGGATGGCTCTTTAGACTGACCAGTTGGTTGGCCTCAACGTATTTCTTTTTGACGACTGTAGATCCAGCGGTCAGTTGGATGTGAAAACCTCTCGAGGAGGGCATCATTACCTTCCCATTGTGTGCCGAGACCGAGTTGTGCGGCTTGGAACTACCCATGTGTCAGATAAATTGATAGAACTATGGGTAACTGTCTTACCATCAAGTTGGTGTATTGACCTCCCGGCATTTCGTGCTCGAAGACACTAGAGTCCGAAGCGCGAACATTAGCCTCGAAGCAGCTGTAGAGCATGCGAACTTGGCTCCAGTAGGAGTTGAGGGCCTGGATGTCGTCGTAGCGAATACCAGTTCCGAGCTTGGTCTGCTCAAGGGCCGTGCAGATAGCTCCCATAGAAGGTTGCGAAGTGAGACCAGACATGCCTAGCAACTATATAAGCGATAGCCAAAAATGTAGAAGGAATAACTTACTGTCGATAGCAACATCGACAACATCGGCACCGGCAGCAGCAGCGGCGAGCATACTGGCGGTGGCGATACCAGCAGTGTCATGAGAGTGAACATGGATAGGAAGATCGGGGTATTTCTCGCGGATGGAACCAATGAGGCTAAGTGAAAACGTCAGCGAGAGAAACAAGTCAATGTGAATGGGCATACAGTTTGGCAGCTTCCGGCTTGAGGAGGCCAGCCATATCCTTGACTCCGAGAACGTGGATTCCCTCTTGAACGAGTTGCTCAATGAAGTCGAGGTAGTATTTGAGGGTGTATTTGGTCTCCTTGGGGCTGGCGACGTCACCAGAGTAGCAAACGACGGCTTCAACAACACCACCGGCCTTCTTGGCGGCATCGATACCGAGTCTCATCTAGGAGAGGAAAAGTCATGGATGAATAACTGGGTACTCCAATCATTGTGAAGGCTTACGTTTTCTGAAAGATATTGTAAGTGAAGAACATGACTAACAGAGATTAAGATACGCACCAAAGTAGTTGAGCGAGTCGAAGACACGGAAGATATCGAGACCGTTCTCGACAGCCTTCTTAGAGAACTCATAGATGGCATTGTCGCTGTCTGGATTGTCAACAAACAGCTGTTTTCTTTAAAGTGTTGTGAACTCACGGATAGCTGGTATATCCAACACCGTTGGCACCACGAACGAGTGCTTGGAATGGGATGTTGGGGACGAGTTTACGGAGGGTGCGCTATATTATTTGTGAGCTGGATTTCATGGATGAAGAATTCAAAGACTTACGAGACGCTCCCAGGGATCTTCATACAAGAAGCGCATGGCAACATCGAAGGTGGCACCACCCCAGCATTCGATACTGTAAGCGTTGGCGAGAGCGTAGCTGGTCTCCTTGGCAATGTTGACCATATCCAAAGTACGAAGACGAGTAGCAAGGAGAGATTGATGGGCGTCACGCCATGTAGTGTCCATGATGAGGCAGCCGGGGTATTCGCGGACGGCCTTGGCGAAGGCCTCAGGTCCTTGCTCAACGATGATGTTACGCCATCCAACTTCACAAGGCAAAAGGGTATCGAGGGGAGCACCAGTGGGGTCGTCCCTGTTGGCGAGCTTGGGGATGACAATCTCGGTCTTGAGACCGGGTTCACCCTAAAAGAAGAAAAAGTTGTGAGGTTTTTGTCAATGCTACCTGGGTGAGCTGCCAACCTGTTGTCCTTTGATAGAGCTGCCGTTGACGGCGAGGTCACCGAGGTATGCGAGCAACTTCTGGGCACGATTTTGGCTTTGAACGAGTTTGAAGAGGTCAGGGGTATCGTCAATGAACTACTCAAGTACGTTAACTTGAGTAGACCCTCTCAGGATGGCATGCACTCACAGTGGTCCAGGTCTTTCCACCAATGAAAACGTCGTGAGTCAACAAACGGAACAAGAAGGGGATGTTGGTCTACACAGAAATGGGGAAATAAGTCTTCATGTATGATATATGCATGGATGGGGGCATACCTTGACACCACGGATACGGAATTCAACGAGTGCGCGAAGCATCTTGCGGCGAGCAACCTCATATGTGGTACCGCTGACACTGCACTTGACGAGCAAACTGTCATAATGAGGCTATTGGAAGAGTCAACAGAATTGGGGAGGAAGGATACGACGTTCAACTGACTGTGATTTGAGCACCAGCGAAACCGGAGCTTGCATCCAAACGGACACCGTTACCACCTGCACTGCGGTAGACTTCAATCTTTCCGGTATCTGGCTGGAACCCTGAGGCAGCGTCTTCAGTAGTGATACGGCACTGGATCGCGAAGCCGCGCTTGGTGATAGCGTCTTGGGTAAGACCGAGTTGAGGAAGAGTTGCACCAGCGGCAATTTGAATTTGAGCAGCAACGATATCGATGCCAGTGATTTCCTCTGGAAGCAGATCATGAGTTTAAACGCCTCGGTGACAAATTACTCCGCCACGAACCAGTGATAGTATGCTCGACTTGGATACGGGGGTTAATTTCGATGAAGTAGTGACGACCCATTTGATCGACCAAGAATTCGGCGGTACCAGCATTTCTGTAGCCAACACTCTTGGCGAGCTTGATGGCGTCAGACAAGATAGCCTGGCGAACTTCCTCGGGGAGGTGCGTAGCGGGAGCAACTTCTACGACTTTTTGATGTCTACGCTGAACGGAGCAGTCACGTTCGAAGAGATGGATGGTGTTGCCTTGAGCATCAGCAAGGAGCTGGACTTCGATATGGCGCGGGCGTTCGAGGAAACGTTCGATGAAGACGGTGCCATCACCGAAGGCGGACTTGGCCTCAGAAACGGCACGCTCGAAGGCATCCTTGAAGTCAGATTGTTCGCGAACGACACGCATACCACGGCCACCACCTCCCATAGCGGCCTTGATGATGACTGGTTGTGCCGACATGAGTCTCGGAGTCCATGAAAGTTAGAGTATGCGTTACCTGGGAATCCGTATTCCTGAATGAAAGAGGCGCCCTCTTCGTAGCTATCGACGGGACCTGGGGTACCCGGAACGACTGGGACGTTGACCTTCATAGCTGTGGTAGCCGTCAGTTCCTACACTACGCGCGGAATACACGAAAGTTGCATACCGAGAGTCCTGGCCTTCGTCTTGTCTCCCAAGCCATCGATAACTTCTGGGGAAGGGCCAACGAAGGCAATTCCAGCTTGTTCGACTTTACGCGCAAATTCTGCGTTCTCGGAGAGGAAACCATAACTGTGGATCTATCAACGAAGTGCCGGCAAAAGGAACGATCAACACTTACCCAGGGTGAATCATATCTACCCCATGTTCTAAAGCGACTCGGATGATGTCGTCTTGAGCAAGGTATGCGCCTACAGGGGTCATGCCTTTGCCGACTTGATAAGCTTCATCGGACTACATCCCATTGGTCAGAGATCCGTTTGCGAAGAGCGTCTATGCAGTGCCTACCTTCTGACGATGGGCAGAGAGACGATCTTCATAAGAGTAGATCGCGACGGTGTGCATAGCCAATTCATGGGCAGTTCTGAAGACACGGATGGCAATTTCCTGGAGAGCATGCCCTACGTTAATGCGATCCAGAGATGCATCGAACCAGGACTCACACCACGGTTAGCAACCAAGATCTTGGTCAATGGACCACTGTGTCCAGCCGACTTTCTCCTCATAGTCTGGATGGAATGCACCGGAGTTCCGGGAGCACTGGGAGTCCCAGCGAAGATGGGCGCGAGCCTCGGGGGATGGAGGGTCTGCTCAGACATGGTGTCGAAACCAATGTGGTGTGGAGAGAGAGAGAGAGGAAGAGGTTGAAGGAAGGGATCCGAAGCTCTTTCACTGAAAGGCTCCTAGATGGGGGAGGGATCGGAACGAATCACAAGGTCACCTGAATGACGAGGGAGAAATATAAGAGGTGGAGGTTGGTGGACGGATGGCCCTTAGATAACGAGCGATGAGGCTATAACCTTGGTGACTGCAACTCGACCACCATACATCGGTCAATCCAGACGGAATTAGCGCGGCCTCTTCCGCACCAACTCCACCATCCCTTCGATTTCACGAGTTCTATCTCCTCAAAGACCGTGTCTTTCCTTGCATTGGCAGCCGGGCGAGCAACCGACGCCGTCTCTCTGCGTCTTCATTTATTGGCACAGGAGATGATCGCCTTGGCATTTAAGGAGGCAATAGTGATCTTATCTCGACATGATATCATTTCCAACCGTCTAGAGGCACAATCGCAAATACAATCTGAAAAGACAAAACTAGCCGCGTCGATTGGCTAACGGAATAACGCCCTCTGTTGCTGCACGAGTCTCCGCTTTCTTTTGATTATTCTTCGCCACAGCGTACAGCAGGCCCGCGAAGAACCCAATCCCAATCGCTGACACGGACCCAACTGTTGCCTTGTCTCCAAAAAACAGCATCCCTGATGCTGCGACGGGAAGCTTGTTCAAGGCACCCACCATGCTTCGCCACTTATCAGCGCGATCGCTCGCCAGGAAGTATGACACATTACCCACCTGTATGTGGTACTACTCGTCACCCGAACACACCATGCTGTGGTATAAGAAATCCCCACTGCCGCCGCGCCTGAGAAGGCAATGGCGAACAAAAGGAAATTCCGCGTCTCTTGTGGGCTAAGGTGGACCTCGTTATGAGGTATTCAGATATCACGGGGGGGTTGAGACTCACAAGTTTCTGGAGAGGCTGGCTGCACTCCAATCTTCGACGAGAAGAGAGAAGACGATAAGAACGGGTATCGACAAAAGATTATTGTAAAACATTGAATCCCAATCCGAGAATCCGGTAGACTTGATTTTCTTTCGCATAGCAAGAACCTGACAAGTGTGTGAGCAGACGGGAGGGTTAAGGAGGACATAAGATAGCTCACATAGGCCGCACTTGTAGCGCAGTTGATGAGCATCCACAAGTATCCGACATTTAAACGGTAGACAACATCGGGAAGGGCCTTTAGCGATTCTAAGCTTAGACTTATGTTTGCAACAGGCAGGGAGTCCCCCAACGTGTTCGAAACATCCGACCATGCCGCCACAATCGAGGAGAGAACCTTTGTCGGAGTCAGGGATGGCGCGATCCGCTGCGCACTGGAGATAACGCACCATGAAGATAAACGAGACAAATGTCAGGGCAGTGACTCTGCCTCCGAACCATATAACCTCCCCATAGGCCTAGGTCGCTTCGTACATTAGAGTGCGGTAGATGTCGAAGGCGAAGGCCTAGAACTCACGATCAGTATGATGGTCAGGTTCTTGAAAATCGTGTAGACCGGTATGCTAAGAAATTGCTACGCGACGGTTACTTCAATGCAAAAGACAGCGAAAAATATCCGACTTACCAGGCTCTTTGACCCGGTGTATATCACGCTCACAAGCAGGAAGCTGATAGGAAACCAGGTCTTGGCATCCTTCTTGTCGAAGTCTCGGAAGGATATGATTCCCACTCGCTTTACAGTTGCCACGCAGCTGACGCATACAACCGACTGTATGCACAATAACAGAAAGTTCATCGTGAAATGTGCTCCAGAAACCACGAACTTGAAGAAGAGTCAGAAAGGTTGAATAAATAAGGCTCAGAGATATTCAAACCATACCTTATTCACGACTGTCATGAGTATGGACGCGAGACAGTAGCATACAATCGGAGGAACTGGACAACAGAAGTTAGCATTGGCCTGACACGACTGAAACCAAATTACTGGGTGAAGAATGAGATTCTGCCTTGACAGAGCCCGTCGCAATTGCTTTCCGAAGCTCGACAACATCCTGGGGCGTGTCCTTTGCATCGCCGAAGCCCTTGGAGTCTGAAATGGAGGACCGCCTTGACATTCGGGAAGCGAATTCAAGCCTCTGGATGTTATTGTGTAATGACTGGAGGTTTCACCAGTTGGCGCACTGGCTGTGGTGTATAATAGCGGGAAAATGGGATGTTGTGCGGAGTGGTCGTTGACGTTGTCTGGCGTGAAGTCGTGGACATGATGACGGGCAAACGTGAGCGTGTCCGTGATGCTTAGTCAGCATAACGCCGTCATCAGAAGACGCGACGCCTATCAGCGGTTTCCCTCAACGCCTTGCATTTCTACCATGTCCTGGATATCCATCGTCGCGTCCGTTGGGATGGCCGTGGGCCCCCCACTGGTGAGGACACTTACTACTGAGTTTAAGTCGATGCTAATGTTGCAGTAGGTTTATGCGGACCAGGCCATTTCCATCGTGCGCAGAAAGTACGGAAACCTTCCATCTGATGCGCAGTGACACTTATGTTGGCTGCTTTAGAGACTCGACTGGTTTCTCGAGGGACGTATGCGCGATCCTGTGAGTAGAGCACCGTATCTTTGCCGCAAGTTACCTAGTATCCGCGCTCAGTTTATTGGCGAACATAACTCGATGCTTCTTCTGGCTTGGGTGAGTACGCGGCTCCTCGAAGTCCTTGCTCAAATATCTAATTCGTAATAGGGAGCGCTTTGAGCTTGCCCTACTAGTGCAATCCCTTTTCATGATTGTTTCCCAGGTATTGAAACCATTGCCGATCACTACGACTTCGTCTAACGACGCTGTCCAACCAGCTAGCGCTCTTGTATATTTGCATCAAATACAGACCCCGTATATCTCCAGAGTCTATGGGCGCGTCGACACGACCTTTGGCATTCTGGCAGTGGCCAAATTATACTCAGTACATTGAGTTCCTTGCAGGTTTCATGTAAGCCTCTTTCATCCCTACTACCTACTTCTCATATACTTATTGACGACATACCACCGTGTAGTCTAGTCCAGGGAATCTTGTTTTTGATATTCGGACGCTCACCTATCTATGTGTCTATCCTTGGGTTCGCCGCTCTTGGACTGGAGAGTACCCTACCCATCCCTCAGTTGATAAGGTTCGGAGGCAGGGCTACTAAAAACTGGTCATTCTCACTGACCTTGCTGTAGCAACTATAAGCAGCGCTCCCTGTATGGCTTCCGCCTCTCAACCTTGCTTGGTTGGCTTGGTGGAGACTCCTTCAAGTGAGCATTCGTAAACATCATTTCATCGCGAAACAATATTCACGTCGTTCTTGAAGAACTGGCTACTTCTTCTGGCAGGAGTCGCCCTTGCAGTTCAAAGTTTGCGCAATCTTCCAGTTGTCCATTGATTTTGGTAAGTCATCGTGTTGCATACGACGTTAAATGTTGCTAAACACCCAACAGTCATTGTGATACAGCGCATCATGTATGGAAATGCACCTCCGGCCACAGTACTACCCGACGATGACGATTTAGAACAAGCCCTTGCGCTTGAGGATGATTAGTTCGGCATCCAGGATGTATATCTCAGTATACATAGACAATATGATCTTTTAATCCTTCTCCATATCTTGCACTCGGGATCCTACACAACATGCAACTACACTATTCACTCGGAAATTCAATGGGTCCCTAGATGCTCGGTTGCTTCGACGTCGCGACGTTGCACAGGACAGCTGCGGGCAACAGGCGCTCATGTACTTTGCGATTGACGAGCTGTAAATATGCGTAAACACACTCCCAACTTCTCCCTCATCTTCTGTCCTCCACTCCGTCCGCCGTCTCCATCATGGCTGCCGCAGACAAACCCATTGCCTTCTGCGAGCATCTTCAACTCTCCAGTCTTGGTATCCAACCCGCCTCCATATCTTTTCAGGTTGGTTTCTTGGCGCGTCATACGCGTCCATTGCGCTGACGTATCCCGCAGACTCTGACTCTTGAATCCGACCACTTCATCTGTGTTCGAGAGAAAGTCAACGAGCAGAACCAAGTCGTTATCATTGACCTCGCAGATGCCAACAATGTGCTTCGAAGACCAATATCTGCCGAGAGTGCAATCATGAATCCTCGACAAAAAATCCTTGCACTAAAAGGTGAGCGTCCTGCTTTATTTCAAGTCGTCGAATCTCAAACCCCATCTCTCAGCTCAACGAACTTTGCAAATATTCAACATCGAGGCGAAGCAGAAGGTCAAATCGCACGCTAGCAACGAAGACGTTGTCTTTTGGAAATGGGTTTCGGACACGACTATCGGCATAGTCACAGAGACTTCGGTCTATCACTGGTCGATCTCTGACCAGAATGCGCCACAGAAGATCTTCGACCGCCATCCCACCCTCGCCGGCGCACAAATCATCAACTACCGCGTGACCCCCGATGAAAAGTGGCTTGTTTTGATCGGTATCTCGGGCAACTCTACAAATCCTTCTGCATTCAAGGTCAAAGGCTCTATGCAGCTGTATAGCAGGGACAGAGGTGTCAGCCAGGCCATCGAGGGTCATGCTGCAGCGTTTGCGGAGGTGAAGTTGGACGGACATCAGAAACCAACGAAGCTCTTCACCTTCTCAGTTCGCACTGCTACTGGTGCCAAGGTCAGCGAGACAATCCACCTCATCCTCAACTTGCTAACTTGCTTGTGAACTTGAATAGCTCCATGTTGTAGAAATTGACCACCAAGCCCCGGACCCACCTTTTGTCAAGAAAGCGGTGGACGTTTACTTCCCTCCAGAGGCAACCAACGATTTCCCCGTCGCCATGCAAGTGTCGAAGAAGCATGGGATCATCTACCTTGTCACGAAATATGGCTTCATCCATCTCTACGACCTCGAATCTGGCGCGTGCGTCTACATGAACCGTATCTCCGGGGAGACTATCTTTGTCACAGCTGAACACGAAGCTACGAACGGTATCATCGGTGTCAACAAGAAGGGACAAGTGCTCAGCGTAAATGTGGACGAACAGACTATCATCCCGTATATTTTGACGACTTTGAACAACACGGAGCTGGCCTTCAAGCTTGCTAGTCGAGCGAATCTACCTGGAGCTGACGATCTCTACGTTCAACAGTACCAACAGCTCTTTGCTAGTGGCCAATATGGCGAGGCCGCCAAGGTTGCCGCCAACTCTCCTCGTGTACGTATGATTCCCTCAACTCATGATGGCCTGGGTCTGACGCGTCTTGAATAGGGTATCTTGCGTACCACTGCTGTCATTGAATCATTCAAGCAGGCTCCTGCCCCACCTGGCGGTCTTTCCCCCATCTTGCAGTACTTCGGTGTTCTGTTGGAGAAGGGTGAATTGAACCACACGGAATCACTGGAATTGGCACGCCCTGTTCTTCAGCAAGGTCGCAAGCAACTCCTTGAGAAGTGGCTCAAGGAAAACAAGGTATTCTTTCCATCTTGCCATCTTGTATCAATATCAACTCACTACTGCGTATGATCAGTTGACGTGTAGCGAGGAACTTGGAGACATTGTTCGATTACACGACATGACTCTCGCCCTCAGTGTCTATCTTCGAGCGAATGTTCCTAACAAGGTTATCGCCTGCTTCGCTGAAACCGGTCAAACGGACAAGATTGTTCTGTACTCCAAGAAGGTCGGCTACCAGCCTGATTATGTTGCTCTCCTTCAACACATCATGCGTTCCAATCCCGACAAAGGTGCCGAGTTTGCCACCCAGTTGGTCAACGACGAGAGCGGACCCCTTGTTGACGTCGAACGGGTACGAGTTCGCGATCTTATGGGATGTACAAATTCTCACCTCCCTTATGCAGGTCGTTGATATCTTCATGTCACAAAACATGATCCAACCCGCTACATCGTTCTTGCTTGATGCGTTGAAAGATAACAAGCCGGAGCAAGGGCCTTTGCAAACGCGCTTGCTTGAGATGAATCTCATGCACGCACCCCAGGTTGCGGACGCTATCTTGGGCAACGAAATGTTCACCCACTACGACAGACCAAGGATTGCCAACCTGTGCGAGAAAGCTGGTCTTCTGCAACGTGTATGTCATTTGCTTCCGCGCACCTAATCTTCGGGCTCACGTACTTTAATCTTAGGCCCTTGAGCATTACGAGGATTTGGCAGATATTAAGAGAGCTATCGTCCATACATCGGCCCTTCAACAAGATGTAAGTCATGGGTCTGTCTAACTGCCTATGATTTGCTGATATATTGGTCAATAGTGGCTCATCAATTACTTCAGCCGACTCACTACTGAGCAGTCTATGGCCTGCCTCAATGAAATGCTCCGGGTCAACATTCGCCAGAACCTACAGATTGTTGTGCAAATCGCCACAAAGTACTCAGACATCTTGGGCCCTGTCAAGCTCATCGAATTGTTCGAGAGCTACAAGAGTTCAGAAGGCCTCTACTACTACTTGGGCTCCGTTGTCAATCTCAGCGAAGACCCTGAGGTCCACTTCAAGTACATCCAGGCTGCCACCCGCACAGGCCAAATTCGCGAGGTGGAACGCATCTGTCGTGAGAGCAACTTCTACAATCCGGAGAAGGTCAAGAACTTCCTCAAGGAGGCCAAGCTTTCCGATCAGCTACCTCTCATCATCGTCTGTGACCGCTTTGACTTCGTCCACGATTTGGTGCTATATCTCTACCAAAATGGACTGACCAAGTTCATCGAAGTCTACGTCCAGCGAGTCAACTCTGTTCGCACGCCTCAAGTTGTGGGTGGTCTCCTAGACGTCGACTGTGATGAGACGACAATCAAAGGACTCCTTGCCTCGGTCACTGGCAACTTCCCCATCGACGAGCTCGTCCACGAAGTCGAGCAAAGGAACAGGTTGAAGCTCATCCTTCCTTGGCTCGAGGCTCGCGTACAGGCCGGCTCTCAGGATCCCGCCATTTACAACGCTATCGCCAAGATCTACATCGACAGCAACAACAACCCCGAGCAATTCTTGAAGGAGAACAACGTGAGTAACTCACCTCTCGATCTTGTTCACACTGACGGTTCCTTCAGATCTATGAACCGCTCGTTGTTGGTAAATTCTGCGAGGCGCGCGATCCGTATCTGGCGTACATTGCATATGCCAAAGGTTTCTGTGATGATGAGCTCATCGCGATCACCAACGAGAACTCGATGTTCAAACAACAAGCTCGATACCTCGTCAAGCGTCGTCAGCCGGAGCTGTGGGCTCAGGTCCTCGTTCCTGACAACATGCATCGTCGCGCGTTGATTGACCAAGTGCGTCGGGTCCGGATATTTTCAGCATATCTGTGCTAACCTATCTGTGTAGATCGTGGCCACTGCCATTCCCGAATGCACTGACCCCGATGACGTATCTATCACCGTCAAATCCTTCCTCCAGGCAGATCTTCCTATTGAGTTGATTGAACTGCTTGAGAAGATCATACTTGAGCCCTCGCCATTCAGCGACAACCGCAATCTGCAGAATCTCATGCTGTTGACGGCTATCCGTGCCGACAAAGGCAAGGTGGTGGGATACATCAACAAATTGCAGAATTACGACCCCGGAGACATTGCGAAGATCGCCACCGACCACGGACTATACGAAGAAGCATTCACCATCTACAAGAAGTATGAACAACATGCTTTGGCTATGAACGTCTTGGTAGAACATATTGTTTCCATTGATCGTGGCTTGGAGTACGCAAAGAAGGTTGATAAGCCTGAGGTTTGGAGCCGACTGGCTAAAGCTCAGTTGGATGGTCTGCGAATCAAGGATTCTATCGGTACGTGATAATCCAGTTCCCATCGCGCTGCGTCTGACCATTTCCATAGATTCATATATCAAGGCTGCGGATCCCTCCAACTTCGCCGAGGTCATTGAGATTTCCAACCACGCTGGCAAGCATGACGACCTCGTCCGCTACCTTCAAATGGCTCGCAAGACCCTGCGCGAACCGAAGATTGATACGGAGTTGGCCTACGCCTATGCGAAGACCGATCGTCTCCACGACATGGAGGACTTCCTTGGAATGACCAACGTTGCGGATATCTTGGAAGTTGGCGAGAAGTGCTTTGAGGACGAACTGTACCAGGCTGCCAAGCTGCTCTTCACCAGCATTTCCAACTGGGCACGCCTCGCTACAACGCTCATCTACCTCGGGGAGAATCAAGCCGCTGTCGAAAGTGCGCGTAAGGCTGGAAACACACAGTGCGTGGGTCATGACTTTTCCCCTTTTTTCACCACTAACTCTTCGACAGAGTTTGGAAGCAAGTTCACGCCGCTTGTATCGAGAAGTCTGAGTTCCGTCTGGTGCGTCCTCATTGAGATCAGGAGGTGCTCGTCCTGACCATATAATTAGGCCCAAATTTGTGGTCTTCACATCATTGTTCACGCTGTAAGCAGTGTTCCATCACAGTAGACTGAGTCTAGCTGACACCTTATCTAGGAGGAACTCGCTGCCCTCGTACAAATGTATGAATACCGCGGTCATTTCGAAGAGATCATCGCACTGCTGGAGGCTGGCTTGAGTCTTGAGCGTGCACACATGGGTATATTTACCGAGCTCTCAATACTGCTCAGCAAATACAAGCCAGGAAAATGTGCGTGTGATCTCTCTTTACAGTGTACGAAGTAATCCTAACTCCTTCACCTCAGTGATGGAACACCTCAAACTCTTCGTCTCGCGCATCAATATTCCCAAGGTATGATATAAATATGAATATCTTGGACCGCACCTTTACTCACTTCACACAGGTTATCAAAGCGACAGAGAAGGCTCACCTCTGGCCCGAACTTGTCTTCCTGTACATGAAGTATGATGAATACGTGGGTCATTTCAAACTGTTCCTTGTATACTTGGCCTCATCGTACACTCCAGGACAACGCTGCACTGGCAATGATTGAACGGTCAACGGATGCATGGGAGCATAACCAATTCAAGGACGTCATCGTCAGAGCAGCCAACGTTGAGATGTAAGCCCCAACCAGTGCCTGCCCACGCGTCTCTGACATTCTTGTTCTCTCTCAGATATTACAAATCGTTATCATTCTACCTCAAGGAACAGCCAACCCTCCTTACCGACCTCCTCACCGTCTTGATACCTCGCATTGACCATGGACGGGTCGTCCGCATGTTCACGCAAATTGACCACATCCCTCTGATCCGTTCCTACCTTATCGCTGTCCAACACGTAAGCGTTAAATCACTCCTTCAGCAACATACCATCTAACTCTTCTGCAGCTAAACCTTGAGCCTGTCAACGATGCTTACAACAAACTGCTGATAGAAGAGGAGGACTACAAGACCCTCCGTGATTCAATCGACAGCTTCGACAACTTCAACAACATCCGCCTCGCTCAAGAACTAGAAAAGCACGAACTCCTCGAATTCCGCCGTCTCTCTGCTCATTTGTACAAGGTTTGCTTGCTTCCTATCCTTTCGCAAATGTCATAGCTCACACCATTCGTGTAGAAAAACAGTCGATGGGAAGAGTCTATTGCTCTGTCGAAGCAGGACAAACTCTACAAGGATGCCATGGTCACGGCTTCCGTATCCGGCTCTACAGAAGTCGCCGAAGAGCTCCTTTCCTACTTCGTTGACATTGGCAACAAGGAGTGCTTCGCTGCAATGCTCTACGTCTGCTACGACCTTCTCCGCTCTGATATCATCGAGGAGCTATCATGGCGGCATGGCTTGAACGACTTTTTCATGCCCTATAAAATCCAAGTGCAGCGTTCGATGGCGGACAAGGTACGCTTTTACCCTCCCGCATCTACGCCATCCTAGATACATGGATCTGACGGACCCGTTCGCAGCTCGCACAACTGGAGAAAGACTTCCGTGAACGCCTCAAGAAAGAGACGAAGAAGGAACAGGAGGAATCCGAGGCTCCCATTATCAACCCAGGCGGCTTTGGGAACCAGCTTCTCTTGACTAACGGGTATTCTCCCTCCTCCCTTGTCTATCTTTACCCAGCCGCTGATGAATTATCGTCTCATTAGCTTTGTCGGGCAGGCCCCGCCAATGCCAAACGGTGGTATGATGGTGAGTTCATTCCCCCTCTCTTGAATCCACCACTTTGAGTGCTGACTTCCCCTACTTCTCTTAGCCGAGTATGACTGGCTTCGGAGGTGTATTTTAGTGGATTCTGTTATACCATACTTTGTGTTTACATGTCGGTTTTCGTTCATAATCGCAATCTCCTTTTTCTCCCTTGTTCCTCGTAAGTAGTTCTCATCACGTGGCTCGCGTGTGGTCCTTGTTTACCTATGTTATTCCGATCGTTGAGTGGCCACATAGTCACTCTGAGACAACTCTTGCAATATATTTACCTTCACTTCCTCCATGTACATAATTTTGAATGGCAATTAATGCAGGTACCGGTACTGATGCTGTCCCCTTTTCCTTGTACGTCCCAAGCTTCAGTACTCCAGTCTTCGACCGATGTTGACCTAATGCAGTTTCGCGTCGCTCATTCGCGAGATCGCCGAAATTCCGTTGACCAATGCTTCGACATCCAAGCGCACCGAAGACCATCCTGGTAGACGGGTCTTCGGTCGGTGGGTTAATGCTTTACGCAAGGATTACCCTTCCATGCCCCCAGACACACTTTCGACACTCGTCAAGCTTCTCTTTCCTGACGCAGATAAACATCGTATATACAACCTCAAAGAATCCAAGCTCGTGAAAGACTTGGAGTCGATCCTCGGAATCTCTAAGACGCAGCTTGGACGGTGGAATCGCGAGGGCGGATCTGGTTGCTTGGGACGCGAGTTACAAATAGCCATGGAGCAAACTTGTTCGGTATGTCACTCAAGCGTATCACCAACATATATATCCCTCCGTTTCAATATGGAACGCCCTTCGATCTGTCCCTCTTTACTCGAGTCGCCATTCTATGCTCAACACTTATCGTCCACCTCCAGGATCTAGATGCCACAAGCCCGTTCTCTATGGCCGAAATAGATAGCTACCTGGACGAACTGGCTGCTTGTTCTCTATATACAGACCGATCCATTCGCTCTAAATATCCCTCCAAGACCAAGCGACCAAGACGAGACATTCTAACGAAACTCTTTCGAAACATGCCTCCATTAGACGCTGCATGTCTTGTGCAGATCCTACTGAAGGATCTTCGTCCCCTTCTCTACCCACAAACTGGCGCACACTACACTACGGATCTCAAGGACCATAATTCCAATGCTCGTCGTGTTCTTGGGCAAGCTGATGTTATGTATGTATGGGATCCTGCTGGAGAACTCTTCAAGACCTCTAAGACATCAGGAGTATTGCACCAAACAGCCAGCATTTATGAATTAGGTCGCAGCTCCGATTCTCCCCAATTGGGCACTTTTGTGACGGTATTGTCGTCATCATCGTTCGCAAGAGCCCGCCTTTGACTGAAATATCTACCTTAGCTCCCGAAGTCAGTCAAAGGACAGAGTTGTCAGAAGGCTCTGTCGAGTCTACATGGCGCCTCTCAGATATACGCGGAAACTAAGTACGATGGCGAAAGAGCACAAATCCACGTCCGTATTTTAGCAGATGGCTCGCCCGAAATCACCATCTTCAGCAAGAGTACTCGAGATTCTACCCTTGATAGAGTAGCCGTCCACCCCATCATTCGCCAAGCTCTGGGATTTGAAGACGGTGACGGCCCGCGAATTCGTGAAAACGTCATTCTGGACGCTGAAATGGTTGCATATCATGTCGATCATATTGATGGTGCGTCGCACTAGCGTTCCTCCGTTGCTCTGCTCATATTTGTCGCAGAGTTCTGGCGCATCAAAAGCTTGGTTGAAGATACTGCAGAGGGTGTTCGTGGGATCAGGAAGGGGAAATCCAAGGGGAATATCGACGAGTAAGCACGCCTACGAAGGTGCGACGGAGCACATCTGACGTTCCTTAAAGAGACTCGCAGGGAAGCGACGGCGGACATCTTGCCCTCGTCTTCTTTGACGTTTTATATCTTGACTCCGTCTCCCACCTTGCCACGCCGTACACAGACCGACGCCGCCTTCTCGAGAGAATAATCCAGCCTATTCCTCATTATGCTTTCCTTGCGAAACGGACCCTATTAAACGTGGACTCGGCGTCCGCTTCTACCAGCATTTATCAAGTCTTCGCCGACGCAATAGCCAATCACGAGGAAGGGCTTGTTCTCAAAGCAGCTCGATCGAGGTACAATGACAAGTATCTGCCCTGGGTAAAGCTCAAGAGGGACTATATACCCGGACTTGGGGACGCTGTGGATATGGTTGTTGTTGGTGCTGCCTGGACACAACGGCGGGCGAACGAATTAGATGGTATTTTTGCTTTCCCCATTATCAACCTCGACCATATTCTTGACGAACTAACGATTCGCTCTCAGTCTCCACCTCCACCTGCACCACTTTTTACTTCGGCATATTGCAGAATCCTGAGACCTGCGATTCGGTGAGCCCAAGTCGATGAAGTACGTGGCTCCAACTCAACAGGCTGTATAGGAACCTCCCTCCTTCTACATATACTTTACCTCATCCTATGTTGTGGGCAGGGATCAACTCGAATCGCTTAACTGGACGGTCAAGAGCCAGGATCCTATTGCTTACAACAAAGACAAACCTGTAACGTTGTTTCCATCTATAACCAGAGTCCCTCCTTATAACCATTCTTCATCAGCCGACGAAGGGATTATCGTACCATTGCGACTTCCTGCCTGGACTGCCACCTCCCGATGTCCTTTTAAAGGACCCAATTCTATGTGAAATAGTTGGTGACCGCTTCACTAAAGCTCCCCGCAGCAAGGTCAGTCTTGACCTTTTGCATTGACTTCGCTTTCCGTCCTGATTCATCCCAGTATTATGAACTTCGATTCCCTCGTATCACTAAATTTTACCGTCCGAAAGAACGTACATGGCGAGATGGCGTCACCCCTATCGAACTGAAGGAGATCGCTCACGAGGTCCTTGGTATCGACCGAAGTGGCAAGGATGTCGATGACTATTGCAAGGACCTTTGGAACGTCCCGTCCTCTCCGAGCGTCAGATCGAGTATGAAGCGGAAGCAAAAACAGGTTGATTGGGTCAATAACCTACGAGCTGCGGATAAACTTCCGGCCTTGGGAATGCTGGCTAGTGAACACCACGGTCGGAGCCAATCCACGGCCTCCCCTTCCTCAGTCGTCAAAGCGCTCTTCACTATACCCGAGGAATGCGATGCCCCACACCAACCCCTTGCTGCGCGCACGAATCTCCCTTTACCATCCACCCCAACGACAAATACCCATGATGATTCTGCGGTCTCTTCATCACCCTTAAGCCCGACCCCATTATCACCATTAAATCCGAGATACCCGACAACGAGGAAACGACGCCGACTTGATTCCAGCACCCCAATGACTCCCATTCAATCCATTTACGCGATACCTACCCCGGTCACCTCTCCCATTTCCCCAGCCTCTCCACAAGACTCTCACCAATCACCCTTCGAAAGTCTCGATGCCTTCCTCCTCAGGTCTGTCGTATATCTGTCTGACCTGAACCGACCCATCAATTCTCCACTCCTCGATCCGGACAACCTCTTCCATTCACTCGATGCTCTCCTCCTGGGTTGCGGCTGGTTAAATGACTCCCTCCATGTTTGCCCTTGGGCCAGACAAGGAGTCGTTGTAGTGAAGGATCGTTCGAAATTCGATCGCGTCAAGCAAGAAATACTCGCGAGAAGAGCTGCACGATGCACTAGCAATGGTTCAACTCCGTCCCATGCCGTGGCTGCAATCTCAACCGAACGTAAACCAATCTGGCTTCTTGACTGTCAAGTGTTTGATTCACAAATCCATAACGATTGGAAGAAATATGCGTTACGTCTTTCGTGCTGACAGGTGCACGGGGGTATTTATTAGTAAACTATTCGTCCTTCATGTGTATGTAAACTAATCCAGCTATATCGTAGCTGGAGTGACCGAATTTATAATAGTAACCATGTCTAAAAAAAACGGCGTCGACTTGAACCTTTGCATCTCCATCGAGATAGAGCGAGAATTACCTTCGCATGCCTGCTTCATAATAGTCATACCTCGAACGTGTTCTTTCTCCGCTGTCTGACCTGCTGTCGTGCCTGCACGGATACCTTCTAAGGAAAGTCGCTATTGGGTTCTTAGTGGGATGATACCGTGGAGTCAAACGACTCGGCCGTACCACAAGTGTTGCCTGTTCCTGTCGTATTTCTTCCCATTTCTCGCGGATTTTGTCTTCGATGCTGGCATAGTCAACCGTAAACTTGGTATATGCTTCGTCGCTGACTCGAATGTAAGTATAGCTAGAGGCACCTTAAAGGACACTTTACGGTGGCTCACATTGTCCGAGCAGCTAGTAAAGCCTGGTCTAGGGTTTGCTGCGTCTATACAGGATAACTGTCTTAGGTGGCGTATAGATGCGCTAGATATATGAGCCTACCTCAGCTATCACTTGCGTTCTTGCGACTTTGAGGAACTTTTTCTCCGCCTCTCGTTTCTTCTTCGCCCTCGTATCTAACCAAAAGAATGGCGCATATAGCCACGAAGTACGTTGTGATCTCGACGCGACATCGGCTTACCACGAAGCTGGGCGACTAAGCTCAGCATATTTCTGAGGTACGCGGTCAGTTACTCGGCGTACGAATGCGACAGATATCAAAGTAGAAGTAAGCACTCACTCCAAGTTATTGTTTTCGCTGCTATTGGAGTCTTGAGACGCGTGTTGGTCGTCTTCGTCCTCGATATCTTCGACATCGTCGTCTTTCATAGCTATGTCCGTACCCTCGCTTTGGAATGACACGTAGGTGGGCTTTTTAGGCATGACGCACAGACGGTTGAAGACGCGTAGAGATGGCTCTGGGGTGAAGAGGAAGTAAACGGGCGCCAATCTACGACCGACCCTGTGCGTGACTGTGTGACGCTTCGCGTTAGCCTCCGTGACGATCGTGGAATGACATCACATCCTTGAATCCGAATCTTCACCATGCAGACTTCAACAAGACGAATTCTATCCTCTCTCTTGCGTCCTGGATCGCACAACTTCTCCACCTCTTCATTTTGCTCTAACCGTGCTATCGTCTACTCGAAGAATGGCGATCCCACCTCCGTCCTCAGAGCGTTAACATGCAACCCACTCCCCTCCCCACCTCCCGAAAGTGTCAATATCAAATTCCTCCTAGCACCCATAAACCCTGCAGACATCAACGTCGTCGAGGGAGTCTACCCCGCGAAACCTACCCCCAACACCTCACTAGCTCCATCTGGCCAAGGGGGCCCTGCGGAACCCGTGTTCGTTGGTGGGAACGAAGGTCTCGCAGAGGTTACTGCAGTCGGAGATGGTGTGAACGACTTGGTGGTGGGTGACTGGGTCGTCATGACACGGTCACAGGCTGGGACTTGGTCGACGAGTAAGAATGTCCTGCCTACCGATGTCCTCAAGGTTCCACGAACCTCTGGGAGATACCAACTTAGTGAAGTTCAGGCTGCAACTATCACGGTGTGTAAACCGTTCACTTTCATATTATGTCACTTGAACTAGTGCTCATCCTTATCTTTGGTGTATAAAGGTCAACCCACCAACTGCTTATAACATGCTCCACGACTTCACGAACCTACAACCTGGGGACTGGGTCGTCCAGAACGGTGCTAATAGTGCGGTGCGTACCCACTCCACACACCCTCCTTCTCTCGCCGTACCCATAACCCCAGGTAGGACAATCTGTCATCCAAATAGCCGCGTCACAAGGTTTCAAGACGCTCAACTTCGTTCGCAGCCGGTAAGGCATTTACACTTCGCCGAGTGGACCACACGTTCTAACTTTTTACCGGTACCGATGAATGGTTCTAGCGAGAATCTCTCAGAGCTTGCTAGTTATTTGGAGAATTTGGGTGCAACCAAGGTTCTCACATATGACGAACTTGCGGACAAGGGACTCCGTGGAAAGGTGAAAGAATGGACGAATGGGAAGGCAAGTCGCGCTCCGTGAACAGCTTGTTCATTAGCTGACATCGCAATCAAGGGGATACGGCTCGCGTTGAACTGTGTCGGTAAGTACTCATGATCCTTCTTGGACAGAGCATTGAGCCTGACTCGGAATAGGCGGAAAGGACACGACGTTGATGACCCAGCTCCTTGGGCAAGACGGACACTTGGTTTCTTATGGTGCCATGTCGAAGCAACCGCTCTCTTTACCCACATCCCTCTTCATCTTCAAGAACCTGAAAGCACACGGGTTTTGGCAAAGTCGTTGGTATGCTGACCGGAGCCGAGAAGAGCAAGAGAAGTTGATGAGGACGTTGGTAGCGTTCATGAGTGAAGGAAAGGTGAGCGAGACGTCCATTCATCATGTCGATTACTTTTGAAGTTGAACGTGTCGCCCTAGCTTGAAGCACCTGAACACGAAATAGTCACTATCCGTGGGCAGGATTCTGACGAGACCGCCAGTCAGACGATCAGGGATGTCATGTCGAAGCTTGCAAGCGGCCGTTTAGGGAAGAAAATCCTGCTAAAATTAGAGGAAGTTGCTAAATAGATACCATAGAGTATGTACAGGGTATGACATGATGGCTGCCGTCATCGCATCTTCCGGTCCTCAAAGAATCGCTTTTGAAAAGGCCATTAGTACTCTTGACTGAAGAGATGAACTTGCAAACATACCTTCAGGTGATTGAGCTGCCACGAAAACACCACAATCATGATCACAACCTGCGCAACACTGTACCAGACAGCCCGAGAATTCGTAGCCTCGCTCAAATCCCTAAAATCGGCTTCCCGTTCCCTTTGATACTGTTGCTCTCTCCGGATGTCCTCGAGCTTTTGGTTCAGGTCCCGGACTTTGGCAGCCATCTCGGAGACGTGTGAGCGGTCGTGTTCGACGTTTGCTTTTGCGGTTCCGACGACGATTTCAAGGTACATTCGGATGTGTGTGTGCGAGAACCATGAGGTGTAGTTTGTCGACAGGCATAATGAGTGGTCGCCTGCGATGTGCGAGGTAAACGTGAAACGGCCGTCGTAAGGACCACGAGTCTTCACGACTGTATGAGAGCTCTCCGTTTCCTACGATATGGGTTGAGAAAGTGGCCGAGACATGGAGAAGGAGGATACTCACGTCGACTTGGACAATGATACCCAAGTCTGGATTTTCTACGTATCCTTGCTGCTGTTCATCCCACTCCAGGGCACGGTAGTGACCTGTACGAACGTAAGTATTCAAGGTATCCAGTGAAGCGTCACTCTGCGCCGAACCTTCGACAACGGTGTCACTGGGGACTTCCTCGATGAAGCATCGCCTCTCATTTGCGTCTAGGTAGAAGTGAAGAGCATTGGCAGCGACTGCAAAGAATAGAAGGAGAAGAGGAAGCGAGCGAAAGTGTTTTGAGGACATTAGAGGTCGTGTAGGAACTTTGAAGGGAGACTAGACGGTGGAAGCTACGTGTGTACGGAAATCATGTGAGTATTACGTAATGGGATATGTGCCATTACGCTGTGAGTTGCGGTTTCTGTGTGTTGACGACTTTGCGCTGGAAATGTCGGGGCTCATCTCCCCCAAGCCCTTATCATACCTGCAGCAACACAACCAAAATGCTCCTTACAACGCCTACTCCCGTGGCCTTTCTAACTACTCCGAGACGCCTCCTCTCTCCGCGCCGCTCGCCCACCCAGTCCCACACCAACCAGTAGCTCAGTTCATGACCAACAATCTCAGGCCGAACAGCTCTGTGCACGAGGACAGCAAGATATACGCCCTGGTCATCGACTTGCTCGACCCCAACGCCAGGGAGGGTGCGTTGCTCGAGCTGAGTAAGAAGCGGGAACAGTATGACGACCTCGCCCTCGTCCTTTGGCACTCGTTCGGTCAGCTTGTAGCTATTTTTTGCGTTTTTCTCAACTTTAACCTGTTATCTCAATCTAGGAATTATGCCCGCCTTGCTTCAGGAGATTGTTTCCGTGTATCCCATGCTGTCTCCGCCAAATCTGACTGCACATGTGTCCAATCGTGTCTGCAATGCCCTCGCTCTCCTGCAATGCGTCGCCTCTCATTCGGAAACACGTCAACTCTTCCTCAACGGTAAGAATGTGCTCTGATTCGAAACCTGAATGCCACTCATACCACATGCCCAACCGCCAGCTCACATACCACTCTTTCTATACCCGTTCCTCAATACCACCTCAAAAACCCGTCCTTTCGAATACCTTCGCCTCACTTCTCTCGGTGTTATCGGAGCCTTGGTCAAGGTTCGTTATTATTATCTTCATGTGCATCCTACTCGTATCTAAATCGGTACCCAAGCAAAATGAAAACAACACCGTCATCCACTTCCTCCTTTCAACAGAGATCATCCCCCTCTGCCTCCGTATCATGGAAACTGGCTCTGAACTCTCAAAAACCGTCGCCATATTTATCGTTCAGAAGATTCTCCTAGACGAGACCGGTCTAAATTATATCTGCCATACATATGAACGCTTCTACGCCGTCGGCACCGTACTCAGTAATATGGTTAATCAGCTCGTCGAAACTCAAGCAGTTCGCTTGCTAAAACATGTCGTTCGATGCTACCTTCGCTTGAGCGACAATATGAGGTATTTCTTTCGCCGTCGTTTCTCTCTTGCCCTGGTGGCACTCATGACCACTCTTTTAGAGCTCGTGAGGCTTTGCGTGCATGTCTTCCAGAGCCCTTGCGCGACCAGACGTTCGGTACCCTCCTCAAGGTCTGTCCTTTCTTTCACCTCCTCTTGCATGCCTTGCTCATTTCTCGTAGGGCGACATGGTCACAAAACGATGCCTCACTACTCTCCTCAACAATCTTAATGAGCCCTAATTATCCTTCTCGAATGTTCATTGCATTAGTAACCCGGACCTGCTATCATGATGTGTTAAACTTTGCATACTTATTTCACTGGCGTAGGCGTAGAAACTCAGTCTGTATACTGGCTATAGTAGTAGTTGCTATTGAATACCAAGTTGTACCTTATTTCTTGCTTTGTGTTCTCCCTTCCCGGCGCATAATGCTCACTTCGTCATCCCCTCCGTTCAGGGGCTGATAAATCACCCGTTCTCCGGAGTCCAGATTCGAAAAGTCAAGGTCAAAGTCAAACCACTTTGGCCGAAATTCTTGGTCGCTCACTCCCAGCTTCCATGGACATGTTTTACGAACTTCCACGCAACGCAACGTCTACGCCTCTGACATGGCCACCCAACGAATTCTCCTTTACCCCAAACGACATACCATTCTACTTCTCACACCGACTACCACTCTTCGATAATGTCTCTGACGAAGCACTCACCTTGGCCGCTCCCATTCTCGCATATTGGGCTATATCGCTTTTCTTCCACTACCTCGATATGTCGGGGTGGAAATGGTTGGAAAAGTACCGTATACACGAGAGTGCGGAGGTGCAAGCGAAGAACACCGCAACACGATCTCAAGTCGTCCAAGCCGTTATACTGCAACAGCTAATTCAAACCGGATTGGGCATAATATGGCTGTCAGAACCACGCGCAGCACCCAACCACGTACTCGAACTCGACAGCCTTGCACGAAAACTGTATTCGTTTGCAAACTTTGCGTTAGGAGATGAGGTTGGCCAAGTTGTGTACAAGTCGTATGGGAAGGCCATTGTGTATCTCACATATTGGTGGGCGATACCTATCTTCCAATTCCTGTGTGCTATGTACGTGCCCGCTCCCTTCTCTTCTATGATGCGTGCACTAATTCGTGTGACCACTTTCTTTTTCAGCGTCTTCATAGATACATGGCAATATTTCCTCCACCGCGCCATGCATGTCAACACCTTCCTCTTCAGGCATTTTCATTCGTGGCACCATCGTCTCTATGTTCCGTACGCTTTCGGTGCTTTGTACAACCACCCCGTGGAAGGGTTCCTCCTCGACAGTCTCGGTGCGGCCCTTGCGGAAGCCGCAACTGGCATGTCCACCCGTCAAGCCCTCGTGCTGTTCACCCTCTCGACGTTCAAGACCGTAGACGACCATTGCGGTTATAGACTACCCTTCGATCCTCTCCAAATGCTCACCAGCAATAATGCCGACTACCACGATATTCACCACCAGGTCAGTCATCGTTCCGTTTCCAATTTTATTGTATTTTGACATCTCAATTCTTTTCAGCTCATCGGAATCAAGTCCAATTTCTCACAGCCGTTCTTCATCCACTGGGATACGCTCCTTGGTACGAGAATGACGCGTGAAGAAATGATGCGTCTGAAGAGCAAGCAAAGAAAAACCCAGTAATTTTAATCACCCATACCCTTTACATAGATTAGCCCGCCCCGCCCTCACTGCCTCACCGCGTATAATTACTACCACTCCCCAACTTCGCTTTCATCTTTATCACCTTTTGAGTTACCCATAGCTTTCATGTTTTCTTGTCGTAGGCGTCACACCACACTCTACTCAATGTAGCAATACCCAGTAATAATAGGAAAAAAATACAGAATACAAAGCGGTGGATTAGTGTCACCAATTTGCCAAAGCTGATCTGGAAAGGGGAACACTCTCCAACTCCTGCTCGTACTCCACTTCCACTCTGGGACCTTCTGTGAACGGAGTAAGACAATTGTAACGGGAGAAAGGAGAATAAGAGACGTACTTTTCTTCGATGCTCTTTTTGGTGGGGGTTTCTTCGCGTTGGCTGAAGCTTTCCGCTTGCCCAGCGAAGATTTTGGTTTTGAGTTTTCCTGAGCTTCGTCCTCTTCGTCGCTATCTTCCTCTGACCCATCATCGTCCTCCGAGTCACCCTGCTCCTAGAGTAAAAGACGCGTCAAGACTACAGTGTCCACACATAACTCTTGAGGGGTACTCACCACCGCGTCTTCAAGGTCACTCAACCCATCATCATCTTCATCCTCACTAATATCGCTCACGAACTCTCTATCACCCCACTCACCCTCCTCTTCCTCCATCTCCGCTTCCAATTCCTCCTCATCCTCCTCATCAGTCTCATCATCCTCCAGCTCCAACCCTTCCTTACTCTTCTCCCCTCCATTTTTCTCCATATCCAGAACGGCTTGCCAAACGGATTCATTGACGTTAAGCGGCGCGTCGCCGTAGGCTTTGGATTTCAAGCGTTCGATGAGCTCTTTTTCGATTGAACGTTCGAGGTGGGCGGCTGAGAGAGCTTTGCGTTCGCGCGTGGCTTCACGTCTGTCAAGTTTCTTCTTGACACCAATGAGTTTAGGTCTGCAATAATACGGTCGGGGTTACGACAAAGAAAGGAAGAGTGGAGATGAGGACGAACTGTTGCCGTAGTTTCAGGCGTCGCATTTTTATGAGGTACTGTGTGATCTTCGTCACTCGCTGCTTGCATTTGTGGATCGTAAAATTAGGCCAATGTATCAATTCGTTGTCAATCTGGTCGTAGGATGAGCATAAGCAGGGATCGCCTTTTCGGGTAGCATACGCACCTGTTCAAGTGCTTTTGCGTAGTTATTTGACAATTTTATTTTCTCCCACATATGAGCAGGCGAGTGGGCACGCTCGATCGTTTTCACGTAGAGGTATAGGATCCCTAACGTGCATCGGGCTCAGAAAGTGGGCACATCAAGCAAGATACATGACTCACCTTCCTTCTCCCTTACAGTCGCGTATCTCGAGTTCGCAAGAGGACATGATTGTCGATTGCATAGTCCAGTAACGTTGTACTCATTCCGGCAAAAGTTTTGTGTTGTGGTCCTAGGTCAATATTTAGACCCCGTGTGTCTAGGAGCCATAGAAGATAGGTACGCACTTGACTTTGTAAGAGCAGAACTGGTGGTTTATAACCGACCATATAACGTCGTCGGATTGCATTGAAGTTTTATTTAGTTGTAGCTAATAATTCAAGGACATCGAAACAAGCGCTCGATGAAATTATTGTTGACGGTTGTTGTCCAACAGCCCCCGAGATTGGTCTCCGCAGGAAGCCCGAGCAGTCGTGCCCTTACACTGCAATACTCTACGGCGAGTTCGCGTCTACTTAATCTTGTCTAATTCACCAAATTTTCCTTGAACTCGCATCATGTCATCCCTCGCGCCAGTCTCTGTGCTTCCCAGAATACAACTACAGCGAGCAATTCCACCATGGACGGCTTGTCGACGCTCGTTTCACCTCACTGCAATACGAAGCGACTTTCATTTTGACACACATCATTTCGTTCAACGGTTGGAGAGGGAAGGGCTGAATCGTGCGCAAGCTGAGGGAATCATGTCTGCTATGGCTGAGGTTATCGATGAGAGCGTGCGGAATATGACCAGCAATATGGTCACGAAGGCGGACCAGGAGAAGGTCTGTCCTTGCCCATCCGGCATCATCTACACACACCTGAATGCCTGTTGTACTGTCAACAGCATCATTACACGCAACAAGTCGATTTCGCCCAAATAAAGTCGGAACTACAGCTCATGGCTAAGAATGACATCGCCATGATCAAGGCGGAGAATGATCGCCTCGTGACGGAGATTGAGAAGCTCAAGCAACGGCTACGGGAGCAGATAAGCCACACGCAAGGTGGAGTCCGTCTGGACCTGAACCTGGAAAAAGGTCGGATGAGGGAAGAAAGTAGTGGACAAGAACTTAAGATAAAGGAAGTGGACACAAGAATCGAACAAGAGATCGCCAACCTGAGGACAACAATTCAGGCTTCCAAGGTCAGTGCCAGGTTCCCTGCAGGACAAATTTTCTAACCGTTTCGTGCCATACGATATAGGCCACGACGCTCCAGTACCTTGTCGGATTTGGTGCGTTGCTACTCCACTTTTACATGCCAAGTGGCTCGTGTCTGATTTCCTCCCAGTGACTGGCTGCTCGGCTCTCCTCATGGCTTACCTTCGCTTCCGTGTATAGAGAAATCAGCAGACCTTTAGGTTCGATCCTGGTCGTTCTGGTGAGATTTGAGGGTTTGAGGAAATATTAGGTGACATTTACTCTATTAATGTGCCCAGTTACTGCCCGATTCCACTTTGCTCAAAAACGAGGAACTAGACACGCATGTCCGAGACTATTGCTACTCGAGTAACAAGAGACCTAGAAATCCGTAGAACCTTTTGTAATTATAGCTAATTTATTATCCGAGGTTATTTAATTTTTAATATTTCAAGCCTGACGTCATGAGCAACCGCCATGATCGCTGAAATTTCCGCCGTGAAATTTCATCGAATATTCTCTTTCTCACCGACCACCATCTTGACATCGTTGTCGACGTGTCCGACGACGACGGGCCACCATGGCCAACTCACTTCCAGCTCTGAATATCCCTCACACGAAGGAGCACGACTTTGCTCCCCACTCGGCACCAGCCTCCCCAAAGAACAACAAAAACGCACCGTCTGTTGCCAGTTCAGACACCGACACCACAGCAACCAACTCGGACGACGAATTCAACTGGGATGAAGATGAAGATGCGAAACCGGAGCCCGCAGAACGAACTAAAGCCAAACGATTTCGCGCACTATGGATGGCTTTCTTGCTATTAGCCCGACCATTTCGCGTTATCATCGTTGGAATACTGGGTGCTGCTGTCTTCATTGCGCCATTTATCGTCGTTCACCTCCGATTTCCTAACAATGTCACCTACCCCCACGTTCGTGCTTGGTCTTTCTGGCTATCCATCGTTTGGGCAGCTTGCTGCGTCACTTATCTAGTCGTGGATGGACTTCCTCGTCTTATCATCGCGGTGACTCCATGGTTCGGGATTGGTTCTGAACGTCTTAAAACACAGCTAGAGGTGAGCCATATACCTTGCCTACCGAATGACTGCACATCACTGACCAAGTCTTTCAGCTAACGTCCGCCGTATCGGGGTGGCTCAAACTTGCCCTTGACATCGGCTGGGCTTGGATTGCCCTGTCCGTCATTCGGGCCTTGCTCAAACCTCCTGGGTCTTACTGGGTCATTATCAATCGTGTCATGCAGGTTTGTCTGATTTCATCTACGTCTCCGAGTTACCCTCAATTGGTTTCTCTAGGGTCTTTTTGCTGCGGGTGTGATCCTACTCGTGGAAAAGGTCTTCCTTCACTTCGTGGCGATCAACTTCCACGAACGCGCTCTCGCAGACCGACTGACAGAAAACCGGGCTGCACTCAAGGCTCTCGATCGGTTGTCCAATGCTCAACCTGTCTCTGCGAAGAGAGTTTATGGCCGAAAAGGACATAAGCATTCTTCTTTGGGGAACTCGGTCGATCTATTCAATACGCAGCCGAAAAGTGGTCCATCTAGCGTGGAAGGGTCACCTATTTTGGAGAAAGACTTAAAGGATATCGGCGGGAGAAATGCCCGCAAGCAGCAGCGGAAAAAGGCTATGGCTAGTGTCATCGTTGACCAACTCGGTGGAGCCATTGGTCAGGTTGCACTCAAAAACTCGCGTTTCAACAAGGAGGGTGAAGTTGGAGGACTTCACTCAGCTCGAAGGCTTGCAAGGAAACTGTTCGGTGCCCTTAGCCGAGCCGATCCTCCTCGATCCTATCTTGTGGTGGAAGATTTCTATCCTTACTTCAGGAACGAAGAAGAAGCGGTACTGTTTCCCCGTTCTNCCCTTGTTATAGGCCCCCGCTGAACCTCAGATGTCTAGCGTGTAGCGTTCGCTTTCTTTGACAAGGATGGAAATGGTGACCTTACCAAGCGCGAAATGCGAGAAGCAGTGCAGAGGATCTACCGCGAACGGAAGGCTTTGGTGTGTAGTTTGAAGGTATGAATTCAGTGTCATCTACGTCTCTTGTTCATTTATCACTGCTACAGGATGTTGGGTCTATCGTAGGAAAACTCGACGCTGTGCTTCTCTGCATTGCCCTGGTGGTCATCATCTTTGTCTGCCTACTCATCTTCAACCGTCGAAACACCCTTGCATCGCTGGTACCACTGGCCACCATCATTCTCGGATTCTCGTTCATCTTCGGTCACTCTGCGCAAACCCTCTTCGAGTCGGTGAGGCACGTCACTACAAAGCTTCTACAACCACTCACACTGGGGTTTAGTTGATCTTCATCTTTTCCACGCATGTTTTCGATGTTGGTGACCTCGTTATGATTGATGACCAAGTGAGTTCGCCTTGTCTACATCACCCACAGCCAGTGTTGATCGACCCTCATAAAGCCTCTCTTCGTCCGCGAATTCGGCTTGTTCTCGACAACCTTCCGACGAGTCGACGGACAAGAAATCATCGCCCCTAACGCTCTCTTGGCTTCCTCAAAACTCATCCACAACCTCCGTCGCAGCAACTCCATGTGGGAGACGACGACACTGATGGTATCCTATGATACACCCCTTACCCTCATCGAACAGTTGAAGTCGAAAATCAACGCGTATGTTCAAGCCAATAACCGTGATTGGTCGGGATGCGCATTGAACATTGACAAGATGGAATTCCAAAACGCCATCCACCTCATTGTGGCTATGGAACGTGAGTAACTTGGTTCTAACCTCCCAATGCGTCCACTCACTCATTTTTCTTCCTCCCTAGATCGTCCAAACTGGCAAGACTGGGGAGGTCGCTGGGCTCGCCGAACCCAGTTCATGCGCAATCTCAAGACCGTGCTTGAAGAACTCGACATTCGTTACTCCATGCCTGTCCAACCCGTTGTCCTCCCACCACCGCCCCCAGGCTACGGAGGCACCGCTCCTCAGGTCCGGCCTACTCGCGGCAACTTCTACAACGCCAGTAATGTATCTGTTGCTAGTAGCTTCAACGTCCCGGAAGACCTAGGTAACGCTGGATCTTTTGGTCCTACATCGGGTGGTGGCGAGCATTTGCGAATTCCAGGGCCTGTCCTCAGACCAGGTCCTGGGACGTTCAGTGCTTAATCTTGCTTCCAAAATCACGATCTATATATGTTATCCTTTGCATAGCTACGGACATTTGCATCTTAGACGAGGTAGACTGGCTTCTACTTCATACTAGCTATATATTTTCCTGCATAAATGTCTTTACACACTCAATGTCCAATGCGCATCCGTCAAGAAAACCTCACTACTAACACCCCGTTACCACTCAAATCCACCCAATGGCTAGACGCTGCCCAGGGATATCCTCGACGTGCACAACTAACCCCTCGGAGTGTAGTTTATTGAGGATCTCATGGTCGACTTCATGAGTTTGGTCTACACTGAGCGTAAATTCGGCGGAAACATTCCACAGGCCTTCGAGGGTATCCGGACACCAGCGAGAGCGTACCATGTCCGCCAACACACCATCCGACGACCACAAGCAACCATCCATGAATTGGACACATTCAAGCAAGGGACACCACCCACGCATCTGCATTGAGCCTTCCTCAGTGTGGGGTGTCAAAGTCATCTTCTTCAGCAACTTGTCTGTCACGTTGCGAATAATACGACCTGAGATGCTGAGCCTAAGCAAACTGGGTGATCGTTCCAAGCACGCGATGAGCTCGTCATCTGAGATGTGGATATTCTCCAGGATCAAGGTGGAGAGAGCTATCTTCGAGCGCGCGATGAAGGATAGATAATTTTTCTGCGGCCATGACGGTGTAGAGGTGCTCCCTCGGGCAATGGTGAGGGTGAGCTTTTCGAGCTTGGGGAATGTGAAAGAGTCGAAGAGCTCTGGCACCGCTGTCAAATCGGTGAAGATTTGAGCATCAAATGACGTTAGGAAAGGAAGGTAAAGGGTGGTGGTGTCGATGGTGGTGGTGCCAGGCGTCTTACTCTGAGACGTCGGCCATCCCGCTTTGAGAACAGTTACCACCATGCATGATGAGATTTGGGTGCATTTTTCGAGTACCGTCAACAGATATGGGAGGAGTAATGGGATATGAAGCCACAGTCTTGTCAACTGCTGCCATGGCGCGTCGAAGGTAGGTGGTGTCAGTGGATGCGACCAAGCCAAGCGGGTCAGGCGAGGGCTGGAGCATAACAACTGAGATATCGCGTTGATCTCTCCGGTCTTTAGGTTGGAACGCACTTTGATATCTGCATCAACGAGGAGAGGAGCCTGGGCGGAGCGGATGGCGTCCCACACCCCAGTCGATAGTACACCGCTCAGCAAGAACTCAATCCTCTTCCACCTAGAGGAGTGTTCAAGGAACGCAGACAGCGCTACCCCCTGGTGACCTTCCTGAATTTCAAAACTATGCTGGAAAACTAGAGACAAAACGAGTGGGCGTGTGCCCGAACGAGCAAGCCATTGTTTCGTCGTCTCCAAGTCTGGCTTCAGCCGATCGGGCAAAGATATCACCTTAAGGTGGTCCCAAAGTTCTGGTGTAGACAGGGCGACGTCTCGCCACCAGCGGCAAACTTGAGCTGTTAGCAAGGGAGCCTCGTCAATTCGAGGTATTGAAAAGACGCCTGGCCTAGTGATGTTTGGGAGGCACATCGCAAAAATATTGGAAAGTATCTCTGGTGGAAACCTTGAAAGAATTCCATTATATCGGCTGGGTGGGGGGTCGGCGAAGGTGAGGTATGCAGCAAGCTCAAGGTCGTTTTCCATGGATGTCAAAGTTCGAGTGAAAGTTCACACCACTATGACTGATAGCCAGGTCTACCACGAGACATTCGGCAAAGAATGAATTGAAAGAGTATCAAAGGAAGGTAAGCAGTAATCCGCACAGATTAGCAGGGTATCCGAAACTATATAATAACCAACGAGATATAGTAGTTGATCATGAAATGCGAGCCTAGTCAAAAGTCTCTGAAGCAGCGCGAGCTTGCCTTACATTATTATACAACTATCTGAGCCTTTCGCTCTGGTGCCTAATGATACACGGGCAGCTTCGTAAAACACTTCGGTCACGCCCCGGTTGTGCTTTGAGCTACATTCTGGAGGAGACTGTTTAGATGGGCTCGAGCTGGGCTTTTGGGTAAGCGTACCGAGATATCTTGAAGCGCGTATTCGTCTGGCTACGGCGAGGCCCTCTTCGTATTCGACTGGATGCGTTCCATAACGTGACAACTTATCCTTGACGGCCTGATCTTCGCGTAGATCGCATTTAAGCGCTATTGAAGTGATGAACGAAAGCGAGACAAAGTCCAAGAAGATGAACATACCGACAAGGACCAGCTAGGGACGACGTTAAGTGAGATGAGCACGGGTGTAGAAAGGAAAGCAACGACCGTACCTTCACCCCTGGGCAATATTCAATGATTTCATCGAGCCACTGTGGCGATATGAGAATGTGATGGGAGCCGAAGCTTTGTCCAGACTGACCTTGGTCTCGACATTCTCCAGCGATACCGGATTATCGACCTGACCGCGAGTTATTCATCGCTTCGGAGATATGATGAAGCCGAGGGCATACCGAAAAGCACACCATTACAATGTGTGTTTCTGCGTAGCTTAGTGAGCGTAAGCGATCAAATTCTTCCTGTCCTGGTGAACTCCATGCACTGTCAGCCATATTTAATCCAATACAAGCGTCCGTAAAGGAACCAAGGAAGGTGAATTACCTGCCGTATCCCATAAACTGAGTTCCACGACTTGATCGTCAATTTGGATGTCGTGGACGTAGTTCTCGAAGACTGTGGGTTCACTTCACGAGCCAGAAAGGGTTCCATTTGAAGAGACAAGAAGTAATCACGAGAAATATAACAGTGTTAGACCGATATCATCACAGTATGTGCCGTACTGACTATACCGAGGTGAAGAAGCCTCTTGTGAACACATTCAGAAGTGAGGTCTTTCCTATTGAGATCCACTTCAGCCAGGAAGCTCTGTATTCAGGCCTGTAACAAGTACGCACCGCAAGCACCATCCCCACAAACAACAACCTTTCTCTGTATCTGAGTGACATTAACCGTTGTTCGAAGCCAACAGATTGAGTGGCGAGGATCCCAAGTAAAGGCATGGTAAAGTTGAACATTCACATCAACATCAGCGAGGAAGGCCAAATACGCACCGGTCGCCTCCCAAATGAATGTCCTTTAGATGTTCCACAGATCCCCATAATTGATAGCGAGCGTGGAAGAGGGGGGCAACAAAGGCGCAGGATAAGAAATGTGGGCAAGTGGGTAGCGCGAAGCGCGGTAAGGAAGCACCGAGAGCCTGAAGGCACGTGATACGGAGATACTCTAGGAGAGCAGAATTAAAATTAACAAAGGAATGCCAACTGGATGAAGAACAAGGAACTTCAAATAATATTGACAACTGTTTGCTTTTTATTAGTGCCGTAGTGGTACATGGGGGGAAAGCGGCATCCAAAAGAGAGGAGAGAGCGGGTAAGGTATGGATTAGACAGCAAGAGAAAGCGTGGACACGATAACACCAAGATTGAAAAGTCCTTCATCTACACCCAAGTCCGAACTACTTGAACTGATCCATCAGATTATGCCATGATGCATTCAAATCTGCATGGGATGTATACATCTCACCCGCCTGCTGCATCATCTGCGGTTGTTGAGGCCAGTAATTCATCCGATTGCTTGCACTGGGATCCGAATAACCACTCATACTTGCATAGTATTCTGGCGTTGCGTCGAAAGCCATAGATTGTGCAGGAGATCGTGTGTACGAGTAACCCATATCTATTGGGTGTTGGTGTGGTGGGTTGGGTGACAGGGAATACGCTCCGTTGTTGGTGTTATTGAAAGCGGCTCCGAAGCCTTGAAGTTGATTATACGAGGTCCAAGGTGAAGTGGGAAGCATGGGTGGTTGCTGGAAGGGAGGGGATAGGTCACCAACGAGAGGAGGTGGCGAAGCTGGCACGGATGAGGGGCTGGCAGTGTTGGTTGGGGACGAAGGGGTGGAAGACGTCCTACGCGTTACCAGGCGAGTCCCACCTCTGAGTGCTGATATTTCATCTCCTTCTTTCTTGACGTACAACGGGGAATGTGGTTGAGTTCCCGAATGGATAACCTCTTTGATTCTTCGTAGTACAGGCTGAGGTTAAGTTGAATTGAGCGCGACAAACTGAGTGATCGAGTTTCAAACTCACGAGGACTCTGCCTGATCGCGGATTTTCTTTCACCTGACCGAAAAGTCGCAGAGCAGTATCGAAATGAGACAAGGCGGAAGGAGCTAAGCCCATCCGGGCCTTCGCAGCTATCGACCCTAAAACAACCTTATCGAGTTGTAACACAGACCATCTGGAAAGGAGAGACGACCTACTGCACATGAGAACACATGAGTGAAGAGGAACCACATCCGTTCTGTGAGGACCGGGTGTTGTTGATACAAACTTGTGATCAAGCCGACGAACGAGCAAGCACTTGTGTAGGCGGCTAAGACAGACGGCGCATACTTACTACTCATTGGGTCCGAGGGGCATTCTTCCAATGCACGGGCGAAGAAGCCTCGGTGCATATAGAACAATGCTAATAAAAACCTTGAGGCGGAGTCTTTGGAAACGGGTTGAAGTCTTACTGATTTCCTTGATTGCAAAGGCAATATACCGTTGCATCGTCACCTCAACCGTTGGCTGCTCAAGGTCAGCACCCCCAGTGACACCGACGAACCCCGGAACTTGCAAGGATGGTGGAATATAGAAGTCCTTCACAGACTTGTCTAATTCTTGTATGGTTTTATAGCTAGGTGCTCTAGCCCCGAACGCTTGATCTTGCACATGACTGAGACATTCTGATGCGAATCGATGCTTCCACGCAGCGACTGGGGTGGAATGAGTGGGTTAGCAAGAGGCGGTAAAATCATGGTGTAACTCAACAGGTCATTTCAACCTCGCCCTTTTCATTCTGTGTTTTCTCGAAAGGCATCTTCGTATCAACGTGACAAAGCGCAAACGATGGGGGCCGACCAAAGGTCAGACTCTGTCGAGGAAAAAACATCAGGTTACAGACCGACGAGCATGTCTGTGAAGAACTGACCTGCCAAGAATCATATGTATATATTTCCCACAACAGACAACGACGCTTCTGAGTTTCTTCGTTATCCAGATTCCACTTGCCACTATCTCGATCTAGGTGAGAAAAGTCAGGCCTACATGCAGGGAACGGAACGGAAGGAGAGAAGTCCGTACGAAGACCGACCTAAAACAGAGTCAATTAGTCCACGACAAAAAGGAGGAAGGCAGACCCACACTATGAGCCAACTTTACGACTAAACCCATAATAGCCCACCTCGGACCATCAATATGTGAGAGAAACATGTAATGGCACATCACTAGCTAAAGAAGGGTAGATCCATAAATGAGACACACGAAGCTCTCACTAAATAACTCACAAGGGCCTGAATCGCAGTAATTGACTGCTCCTCAAAGACCGAGTCTATACTCAGTGCTGCGCGACCGAGCTGGTAGTACTTGCAGTGTTCGGCCGGGTCTACAGGTTTATCCAGATCGAGGAGCGATCCGAGCGCAAGAACCAAGCAAAGAAGAGCGAGACTATGCGAGCTGAGCGATCCTTCCGAACCGTCACCATAAAGAGGGCGAAGTACATTCTGCGTGAAGTCGGCTTCAGGTATAGGTGTGTACCTTGACAAGGGGGTCAGCTACAGAACGAAGCTGAAAGAGCGAACGTACATCCAAGCCGCGTGCCTGTAGTAATTATTGCTGAGCCTCATAGCATCAGTGGCAATGGGGAGTAAATCCAAGACAGCGCCACGGAGAGACTCAGCGGCTTTGTGGATTGGAGGAGCCAGAGGGAACGCGTGACTGAGCCATGGGAGATCGTAGGGTTTTGAGTAATCGAAAATAGGACCTTGCTCCTCTTCCATTTCTCCGTCACTTCCCTCTTCATTCTGACCAAGCCGTGTGTGAGCATGGACTCACATTTCGAGCACGGTATACTTGCCTGCAACAAATACTGATGATATTCCGTTATCCACGACGTCCAAAACAGGATATAAGAAGACACACACCCATGCATTTGCGGGGGTCCCAAAGTAGGTCGTTTGACCTTTCTGTGATATGGATCTACAAACCGTCAGCACGATAGAAGGATGAACGTAAAACCAACGCTAACAAGGAACCAAGGGCGTCGATCGCATCATTATTATCTGGTTTATCTTGTGGTTGCATGGTAGGCATATCTGTTTCGCGTTCTAACGGTCGTTTCAGCTGACGAAGCTCCTCGGTCAACAATGGATGCAAGTCATTCGAGTATCTTGAGTGCGATTCGGCGAGGGCATCTTCCAACTGTCGAACTCGATTGGACAACACGCCAATTTTGTCGTGCAAAACTTCGGTGTTGGCGAGAACAAACCTATCGCCAGCACTCTTCCAGGACGCCGCAAAAGCATATAGAGGGAATTGAATCCTCACCTGTTCCCTTTTCCAGTGGTCAGGGAGCCTGTGTATGAATTCAGCGAACCCTGGCTTGCGAGAAGAAGCTTGGAAAAGGCTGACCATCTGGACAGATAGCTGAGCAGCCTTTCTTGACGCAATTACTGCACGAATGAAGAATGTGTGAAATATACAAAGGAAGAAGACCCTGATGCTCACTTGCAAGGAAAGACACGACTGCACCTAAGCCGAGAGCCGGTCTTAGCAAATAGTTCGATGACCACGGAGTAGACTCTTACTTCAACTTCAACCTGATGAGGAAGATCCTGATTTAAGCGGCAGCTTAATGATTGAATTTTTGGTAATCAGACCTGCGACATTCCGCACAAGACAAGGCTCCACGACGCGGCTTTGCTGTTCTTACGACCAGGGAACTTGATTCATCCGGCGAATTTGACGAAACCATTGCCTGACACGATACCTGGGAGGGTTACTAGGAAGGGTATTACTTATTCTCTCTCTTCGGCTACTCTTTGTAGAATTCCCTTCGGCTCGACCCATCGACTGTTTCGGCACCTTTGATTGCATCTGCCTAACGGGGGAACCTATTGTCCTGTATTTGCCTCGCCCCTTGAAGTTTTTTTTTACTCGCCACACGCTTTGACCGCCAACCATCACCATCCTATCAACCACTTTCTTCGAGGTAAGTCAACGCCCCCCGTTCTTCTTTTTGTCTTTTTCTTTTTGTCTTTTTCTAGGATGAGCATACTAGATGACGAGTCTGACCCTGCTGCAGCCAAGTTTCTTTGTTGCAGCGGAACGTGACGAGTCTTGACAACAATTACCATTCATGCATAACTGATCACCGCCGCACTTTCTTCCCCCGATCCCCCTTCATACCATATAAACATGAAACTAATCTCTTTACCCCCCTAGACTCTCACACGCGTAACTAGCCCATATCAATCGCTATGCCAATCGAAGAGGAGGACTGGTCCGATTCAGACGAGGCTGCCGAGAACGAAACATCCGTGTTGCTTGGTGTACCCGATGGTTCCATCGAGAACCCCGCTGACCTATTCGACGCGGCAGTATCTCGTATAGGAGGACGTCCCGTACGAGCTATCTTATCCTGTACATACACCTGTAACTTAATCTATCCATCGTATCCTTTTTTCCAAGGCTTTTCTTCCGTCCAAGGAGCCCCCATTTGATTCATCGATGTGCAAGGTCTGCAACAGCGCCATGGAACTCGTCGTCCAGATGTGGTGTCCCTTCGAAAATAGTCCCATGGATCGGGCGCTCTACGTTTGGGCATGTGCTCGGGCAAAGTGTCAATCCAAGGATGGCAGGTAAGTAGGCCTTCCGCGACTCTCCTCTCGGGGAAAAACATAATGATAATCAGCGATCTAGTGTCAGAGCCTGGAGGGGCCTCAGGTTCAACGAGAGATACGCCGCCAAACTCAAGCAGAAGCTGGCGCGGGCCCAGGAAAGAGAACGACAGAAATCACTTGCCAAGGCAGCGGCGGAAGAACGACGTGCGCCCAAAGCCAACCCGTTTGCTCTCGGGGCACCACAATCCGGTGCCAACCCTTTCGGTTTTGGTGATCAAATCTTTGGCAATCCGCCTGTGAAGTCAGTTCCTGATTCGGCATCGCAACCAGAGGAAGAAGAAGAGGAAAGTGATGTGGAAAGTGATACATCTGACGCCTCGGAAGAGTCCTTGTTGACTGCACTTGCTTCCACGACCCTCGAAGACTCCTCGTGGTTGTCCGCGCCGTCGTACTTGCCACTCTATCTCTCCACGACGTCAGAATATCTTCCACCGCCTCCAAAACCCAAGCTTCCTTCTGGCGTTCTAGTGGAAGACGGGTCGTCACCACCACGAGGCAGCAAAGGGAAAGACGAGCCATGGACATCAGAGTCTTACGAGAACTCCCTGGACATTGATCAAGTCTTCGATCGATTCAACAAGCGCGTGAGTTACGAAGCCCAACAATGTGTCAGGTGCGCGCGACGTTCCTCATTCTTTGTACTTAAACCAACATTGGTTAATTTTATCCATTGAAAGATACGAGCTGAACGGATCTCCACTGCCGTTTGCATCAGGACCAGTCTTTGACTTGCTCTATCCGTCTCCTCCTGCCCCGGCGCTCCCTGTTACCAAGGCCGCCTTCACGGTAGTACCACCTGCGAGACGCACTTACACGGCCGAGTCCGTACCGGCCTGTCCGCAATGCAAATCTCCGCGCGTCTTTGAATGTCAACTGATGCCCAATTTAATCAACATCCTGAAGCCAAATTCCCCGGAATCTGGTGAACCATTAATGAAGGGTTTGACCGACGAGGAGCGTGTACGGATGCTTAGAGACTCGTTGAAGGACAAGGATGCAGAAGTCAAGAGAGGCATGGAATGGGGCACCTGCCTCATATTCTCTTGTGGCAAGGATTGTCGTGGGGGACCTGGTGCTGAGGAGGCCAAAGATGTCTGGCAGGAGGAGATTGTACTAGTTCAATGGGACACATGATATTTCCTCAGAAAATATAAGTATGAGCGGTATTTGCATCGTTTGAAATCTCCTCTACCCAAGAACCTCTTTGACACTCGAAGGAATGACCCCCTCACCCATAAGGGACGGAGTCAATATCTACGATGTATGAGGCCTGATTAGACAACACGAGAGAGCGACTCAACGCAAGACCGGACGGCGTAAAGTAAACTAAGCGGGCCCTACGAGAAAGTCCAATGTGATGTTCAGCACAAAAGTCCAGGACAATGGGAATCCCGACACCAAGCCGGTGGAAAATTTTAGAATCGTGTCTCAAATCGCGTCTGAAAGGGTCTGATCTCCCTGGTTGAAGCTGAACTTGACGAAGCGAACTGGCGTGCAGAGTGTGGCATGTAGGTTGAGTCAAATGGGCATGCGGGCCATCAAAGCGTACGAAGTAGAGTATCCAGATTCCACAGGTCATAGAAATGCTTGAGTAATGGAAGGCGAAGGTCATGGCAGATGGAGTTTTCCTGAATGAGCAATGATTCATGAGGAGGTACTTCGCAAGTAATGAAGGAGTTCGTAGGTATTCCACAAGATGAATAGGAGGTGTCTGTAAAGGCTGAGGAAACGTTTCCCAGTCTTCATAGTGAGAAATCAAACAGGATGTTGAGGAAGCACTGTCAGCACTGGACCCCAATGACTGATTAGCACATCGGGACACTACGAGAGATTCCAAGGACCAACTTACTCGTTGACGGCGATCTTTCTGTGAGAATGAGACTGCTTCTGATATGCATGCAGCCTTATTTCTGACCTTACGGCTGTGTATTATGCACATCGATGGTTTCCCTTCCTTCAGAATGCCTGAGCGATGACCTGATCGACGAATAATAATAATTCAACTCTAATCAGGGGCCAAGGGGAACGACACAACGTTTTGAACAACACACAGGGGATGACGCCGAAGCTGTGCCAAGAAACTATTTGGACGGCCTGAGTCGAGGAAAGCATCAACATCCTGTCTTCGTGCATAAGCTTGAAGACGAAATTGATTCACGAGTCCGAGAGCTGGTCGGAGGGGCTTGAACCAAAGGTGAATTGTACCGGACTGGACAGATACTGCGGGGTGGACGTTTTCAGGGGAGGTCTCCAAGGACGATGGCTGACCGGGACCCTCCACCAACCTCAAAGGAGGCCGGTTTCATGTCATCACAAGTGACAAAACTACCCTTCCGACATCGTTCTCTCTCTCTCTTTTTGCACCAAGATTTATGGCCTATGAATGCCCCTCTCACAAACTGTGACATATGCTTCACTAATGTGTATTTCTTCCTCTGAGATGAGTCCGTGACTAGTAAGTTCCGCTCCCCGACCGGGCTCAGAGATGTGCAGTATTCCTACCGTTCTTCATATTGGCTATTGGGCACACCTCGCTCCTCTGGCTGTGGTAGCTGTGACAGCGAGTCTATAAGCTCCTACTCGACACGTGAACTGACGTCTGGACCGCTGGAGCTTAGCAGTCAGCTTTGTTCAGCGTTCACGTAACTGTCAGTGGCCGGAACAGCGAAGAAACTGGGATCAGTGGTTACGAGAGTATCCTGAAGGATTTCTGTCTAACAACAGCAGTCCCCTACGGTCGCCCGTCTTCGTGATGTCGTCTTTCCAGGCTGAACGGCTATGTACGTACCTTCCTTCGACCACACCGATCGAGATTGACCAGGAAGTAAATGAGACCGAAGGCTTGCACTTGCAACACGTACAAACAAGCGTTGGCCATGTGGGACTGGACTTCGACAACGACGATGCAGCGTCGGTCCAGTAGAATGCATTTTTGGAACGAAATTGATGACATGGACATGCTTGCATGTAGCCAGCAAAGACTATATACGAGTTCTTATGTGTCGGACGTGTCGCTGACTGACTAAACGTTTTGGCTATTGTTGACGATGCCCCAACTTCCAAATATGAGCGAAGCTTTGTAGCCGCGTTACCCTCTTCTGTTCCTATCATTTTCTTCTTCTTCTCTCTGCAACCCTTGGTGTGGACTCGTTGCCAAATGTCCCTCGCTTTGTCTGCTCCTGTAGACATCAATGGAGCTGATTCAGGTTCTCAAGATACCAAGTTTCCTCATACCAGGGCCCAGCTTTCACTGATCGCTCGGCAGAGCAAGTCTTCAATCGACAACTACGACAGCGATGCCGAGGGCGATGAGCTCAACCGCGTCTCATCATCTTTAGTGCTGAAAGTGGCCGCCCTGCTCAATAATGAGCAAGAAGATCAGCTCAAGAAGCTTTTGAAAGACAACTTTGGTACCGACGATGACACGGTTCGTTCCCCAGAGTCACTGTTCCGCGACATGTATTCTGGAACAATAAACTTTTACAGGTCGAACAGAATGTCTTAGACTTGATGCACAAGCACCGAGACGATGTCGCAGGCGTACCGTTCTTGTTCCTCACACCCACGCGTCGTCCCATTTCTCGTCCTTCTTCTCGAGCTTCTACGCATTCCACACGCTTTTACCCCGCAAGACCAGACACTCCCACGTCTGCCCCCAGCTCTCCTTTAGCAATGATGTTTCGTCGACCCCATACACCTGTCACTTCCCCGTTGGCAGTCGGGAGCAACGGTCAACCGTCCTCATACATGTCAGCACGTAGTATGACCGATTACTCCCCTCATTCTTCGCCGGTGTTAGCACATGCTCAAGCTACTCAAGCTCAGGCACAATACACCGCCAGTTTGCCAGCTTCCCCACTGTCGTCGCCGCGTCTCCTCAATGCCAAGGCATCTGAGTTCAAGCCAATCCCGCGCCCACTTTCTGCAGCATCATCGATACCCGGGTTCTCTTACTCTTCTCAGCGGGCTGATACGCCGTCTCCTGATCTATGGGCACACAATTCCCCGCGAGCGACGTCCAATCTCGCCATCGCTGCGCCTTTGATTCCCGAGCAGTCTAATGGGAGCTCTGCACTCAGATCATCCCTTCAGCCAGATGACGACGACGACGAGTTAGACTTCGACCCCTTCTCGACCAAAGACATCACCCCTTTCCCAATCACTGTCTCAGACTTCGACACACAATGGTCCAATTCATCAGCCTCAAATGCGTCAATGTCTCCAGAAGATTACCGATACTTTGACAACATGGGTTACCAACATCCGTATTACGCTGAAAACACCGAAATGCCGTCACTAGATGGCGTCGACCCCGATGGAGAGAATTTTATGCTCACCGACGGGATGACACCATTCGACGTGCTCAGCTCCGTATTTGGTTCGACCTTGGCTCCCTCGGAGTTAGAAGAAGCTCTTGCGAACAATGCATATGACTTCGAACGAGCAATGGCCTGGTTAATAGACCGATCCCTTCCCGCTGCCCAAAGTCAAACCCATCAAGTACGTGTTCAGAATGTGGGAGGGAGGGTAAGCGTTGTCTCCCGGGATATCCCTGTGCCTATGCGAGGCGGCAGAGGTGGTTATCCTACCACCAGNCCCCCCCGGGCGCCCTGGTGCTCGCTATGGGAATGGCAGGCCAACCCAAGGAGGGAATCGTGTTTGCAGGTACTATCTTGCGGGAGAATGTTTAAGAGCCGACTGTCGATTTAGGTGGGTGTTTGTCTTTTGTAGCCTTTTGAATTTGAATCCCAACGCTACCTTAGCCATGATCTTGAGCGAGCTCTTTGTCGTTTCTGGCTTCGAGGGACGTGTGCGAAGAATGAACAATGTGAATTTCTTCATCATCTGCCCAACGATGTCGACATCAATAGCCTGTCTGCCGCTATGGCTCGCGCTAATGTGGGACCTGGGCAGGGACCACTAGCTGCGCATAGTTCGGTCATGCTAGATGAATTCCCTGCGTTGAACTTTGAGAATGGTGGCGGAAAAGGACGCAGGGGTGGCCCGTCCTTCGACCCCAGTCGGACTCGATTTTCAGCCGCCGTCAAGAAGCAAGTTACTGAATCTCCCGCAGCGGCGGCAGCTCGCCGAGAAGTGATGGGTAGCAATGGTGATAATCTCCATTTAATTGCCCCACGTCCGTCCCCAAGGATCAAGTTACACGCCCCTACACTTCTGCCGACTCTCCCCACTGGCGAGTCCGTTAATCAGCTATACCTGGCGTACCGATCGCGCGCCTTGCAACTGGGTGCTGCACGTAACGCTTGCCTCTCTCGTGCAGCTGCTGCCTGGCGCCGAGGGGATGGTTCCTCAGCTAAACGCTTTAGCAGAGAGGGACACGAACTAAACGCCAAGATGAGCGCCGAAATGGCGGATGCGGCGAGCCAACTCGTTCGTGAGCGCGCAAAGTTGGCTGAACAAGCAGTAAGAGCCAGAGACGCCAATTGGTCGGACGACCCTGGAGACAGAACGTGTCGTGGACGTCCTTGTGGAGGTGGTTTGGGAATTTGCTTGGGCATTGCTAGGCGTGATACTGGTGGCGAAGGGAAATTGACCTCCGAAGAAAGAACGGAATGTGCCCTTGACCTCCATGGCTTGCACTCCAATGAAGCCACCGAGGTTTTGGAAGAGTTCTTGCTGGCGGTTAGTCTCCTTCTTCTCGTACGCGAGCACCTGATTGACGAATGCATTCTTTGATCTAGCTCGAGAGAGAGCATTTCTATGGATTAGGTTCGTGTTTCACCGCGTAGCGACGGGGACTTTGACCTGACTGACGTATCCATACTAGCTTACGTTGTCGTCGGTGAAGAAAAACATACGGGCACGCAAGATCCTGCTCGGGGAGCCTCCAGGTCGCGCTTGGCAACAGGCGTACGCGAATGGGTCCATCGCTGGGGCTACCCATGGAGTGAACGTGATGGGATTTTGTGCATTGACCCTCTAACACATGCATCAGAATAGCGTTGTACAGAATAAAATTTGAATAAAGGTATGACTTAAAGTACATAAATAAACGTTGCCAAGAGTAGAATGGATGTATGTATCGCTTGCCTCAAGGTTTTGATTCGGCTGCGTTTGTATCCGTATGTTGTGTTGACATGGCAGTGAGATTGTCGGGGGAATCATGTTACACGTCAGAAAAGGGCTCACGTGGTCGGTGAAATACAAGCCCATCGAGTTTGGCCAGTGCACACATGCACAGTTAGCCCCGTTTCTTCTTGTCCTCTACCCTCACCATCATGCCCGCTCACGACCAAGACGACGCCTATCCCAATATTCTCCCAAACGCGCGTCATTCGATAGACCTTAGCATCGACTTGGAACACCACCTCACATATCTTGAATCCAATCCCAATACTCCCGCCGACCCGCACTTCGCACAGAACACGCCTAATGCACCAAAGCGAGAATCTCTCGACCCACATATTCTCGCCTCGATAGTCATGCAGCTCCGGAGCTCTCTCGATGCCATGACGAAAGAGCGTGACGATCTTCTAGCAGTCGTTGCCACTGCACATGAAAACGAAGCACGGCTTGCGGATAGCTTACAGTTAATAACCGATAAGCACACAGCTATGGAAAAGGAATTGGTACAAGCTCGTAGGAAAGCAAAAGACGATGAAGACGCCATCTCCATGTTGCGATCCAAAGTTGAAGAGAGCAGGTACAGTACTTGTGTCATTGGCGTGTTACTGTCCTCATGTTAAGTTCTGTACAGGCGAGGCCTTATGCGTCTTCAGACGGAATCACGCCGCCAATCCACCGTTTTAGCTCCCGCAGATATGAGCAGAGCTAGTTCAACCCCATTGGCATCGAAACGCGCATCATTCACGCCTCTTAGTCTAACGTCGGCTCCGTCCAGTTTCTCCCCTCGGAACAATGGACACAGGCGCATATCGTCAGTATCCGACTCGGGTAGCCTCCTTGGTTTCGATATGCGCGGCAGTCCTCAATCTCAGCATTTCCCATTCCACGACACCGACTCGGCGTCTCGACGACAATCCAGTGTATTCGGCAGAGGCTCGCCACCGAGATTCGACCACACGCTTGCTCCTCCTGACTTCTCCCCGTCACCCGAGATCGAATCATTGAGAGATGAAGTCAAGGCATTGAAGGACCAACTGGAAGAAGTGCGCGCTGAATTGAGCGAGGCCAATGAAGCTCGTGACGCAAGCGATACATGCGTCAAAGCTCTTCGGGAGTTCATCGCGGATAACAATGTGGGCACTCCTCAGCAGAGTTCCAACCTTGTGCCTCCTCCAATTCCGGCATCGGTGACCAGAGAAGACACTGCCCAACAACCAGTGCCCGCAGCACAAGGGTGGGGCTTCAAGTTATGGAATAACAAGGCAGCGCCGCCTCCTCCTACCGCCCCACCAGCAGCCACCGCAGTCCCTCAAGCATCCTCTAGCGCTGAAACCGCTTCGATTAGTCGTAAGATCGGAGGCTTCTTCTCGCGTCCCAGCATTTCACAACCAACTGCTCCACAGCTTCAACCTACTCCCAATCTTCATCCCATTGACACTATGTCGAGAATGCGAGATTCTACCGCCTCTGATTGTTCGTCGATGGCTGATTCGCTTGCTGAGCCGATCAGCCCTTCATCAAAAAGCGGGGACGCTAACGTGTCAGTGATGGTCCGTGATCTAACGAGCATCAGCCTGGGGGATGGCTCTTCACCGTCTCCTGGACAAGATGATGGTCTCGTCGTGAAACCCTTACCCAAGGGTGTCGAGGTTTCAAACCCCGTGCTGTAACCGTTATGATCTCGATCTTCCGCCTTGGACGGAAGACTCAAGCCACATTTCTACTTCGCTTTCTTCAGGGATATTTCCGCTATGTATCCATAACGGGCTTTTCAGCCTCGCAGAGATGCCTTTTATGCTACCCATGGGCCATTACATTTATATATCGTGAGCCACCCGTCCTAATTTCCAGTCCGACCTGTATCACCACACTTTCGACTCCTTTACATAGAACATTTAAGCCACGACATACTATACGTTGATGACCATCAATATATATGACCCATGATGAATGATTTTAACGTCAAATACCTGAACGATGCCTGACTTGGACTTCACCAATCAATCTCGGACTACGGTGACTATCAGGGGATATGGCTTCTGCGTACTTCTCCGTCGGCTCAAGGTATCTATCTACACAAGCATCTTCGTTGATTTTTTCTTGATAGACCACAAACTTGGAACGATCTCCTCCATGGACATATGCGTACCGGTCTTCAACCCTTTCACCCTGGATTGAGGGGGTCGGCAATCATCTCCTCCATGCGTGGCTTTCATACATTTATTTCCAGAGCCATTGGAAGCTGTGGTTCCTGCTTCAATTTGTTAGCACCGAGTTCATTCATATCACTTCTGACAATTTGCACTGATGCCTTTCTCTCGAGCAGTGGAGGGCCCCCTGGACGAGGTCCGTCAACTAAACCCAAAAACCAGATGGGTTCAGAAGCTCTTGATCAATGCGGCTCCTTGACGGAGGCGACCATGTGCCACCAGTCTTTGAGAGTTGGATGGTATAAAAAAATCCATGGACAGTCAATATGCCCAATACCCACAGCTTCTCCCTTCTCATGCACATGGAGATGGTACTTTTTTCACCGGCTAATATCATCGTATGCTTCTCCTGTAGAGTTCCCTCGGACCGGTGAGTTATCTTCCACGGAATCTGTAGTGACGATGTTTTTTTTGAGATCACATTCTTTCATTCATTTTGTGAGCAGGGGTTGTGGTGACATACATGTCAGAAGATATGCCAGTTCAGTCCAAATCCCCCTTGACCCACTTCGCATTGTGAGTTGCAAGTCGTGGATATACCCTGAAGGAGACTAGGGGGATACAAACAAAAGAACAAGAATATCTCGCGGGGGTGGCGTTCGTTTTAGCCTGTATCAACAGATATATGAAGGGGAAAAGGTGGGTGAATACATCATATTCAGAGGTCGGCCTGATACCGATGATGGGGAACTCCTAGAATTCTTCCCTAGCCCCTTCGAGCAAACAGCTTCCAACGGCTGACTCGACATGCACAATCCCTGACAGTCTTCGCCAAAGCCTCTTTGTCAAACATCATCGTTCGCGGAGATAGGCTCTTGTTTAATGAACCGACCACAACGGACTCCAAGGACGACTACTGAGAAGAAGCGACAAGAATCATCCACGAGAATTTTTGAAATCCCACCTGAGAATCGAACGTTGAGACTTAAATTGCACATCAATTGACCGAGTACACCATTTACTCACTCAATGGAGGTGATGTAAAAATTGATCACAGAAATTGCTTCCAACATGAACACACTCTGCCCATCAGGCGTGCTAACTCTGTCTTGATCGGACATGATCGTCGACCAGGATGACTGTTCCATATTAAGAAATACGCGACTTCAAAAATGGGTCGTGCTCTTCTTCGGTAGCCCATCAGATTTTCAGACCGGATTCCCCGAATGATATGAGGAGGGGTGTTCCATCGTCCAAGGGGTTTGCCCCAAACGACACTTGAGGCCCAGTTTTAGGAGGCGGGGAAAGTTGAGAGGTCGTGTCGGACTGAAAGGACCGTTCCGAGCATCCCCATGCTGCATCTGACATCAGTTACAAACCGATTGTCAAGTGTCTGTCGCCGTTGGGTAAACGCCGATGCCCTAGAACCATCCGTGCAGTGGATCAAGGGTAATTTCGGTCGATTTACACTGAGTCTGACGTTGAGACTAGGGAGGAGAGTGGTCGATAGCCCAAGTCCAATAAGCACGGATATGAGGAAATGAACTTGTCCAGTTGAGGTCGATTTCGTATTGCTGTTGATGGAAGTTGGGGAAGGTATTGATGGATGCATTCAGCGTAAACGTCAGGCTGTGGGAGCGGTATCGAAGGCGCCGGACGTGACTTTTGGAACGCAGCTAACATTTAAAGAGCAGTGAAGGCATTCAGAAACGACAGCGAAGACAACAACATAGCGGTCTCTATACTTTCGATGAATTTCAATCGCTGAAGCGGAGGCAAAACTCTGAGCACTGCCACATACCGTGGGCCTGAGCAATCGGCCATGCGGCTATCTCCGACTGAGCGCCAAGGCGCTCGCTCGAGTCTGTAGGACCTTAAATCAAGATCACACTGCGCTGAAACCCCTTTCTTCCCCACCCATTAGACTTTGCATGATCACACACTCTTTCCCTTTCCTCTCTGCTACCACCATCATCCCTTATCATTCTATATCCTTCCTATAACTTATATGTCCTTACCCATACCATCCCCCCCAAGAAACGGTGTTCAAATGGGATACCCCCCTGTAGATGGTCAGAAGAAACGGAGAAAAGGTGCTACTAGGCTTTCGTGTGCAGAGTGTAGGCGGTGTGTGGGATAATAAATACGTTTCCATCCGTCTCTGAATCCTCGCGACAGGCTCAAATTACGATGCGACCGCGTCATACCATGTGGTTCGTGTGTCAAGCGAGGGTGTGGTGCTATCTGCCCAGACGTAGGTTGCTCATGCTCGAGTGCTCACTTGCCATGTTCCAATTTGATGCGTTGGGTAGGGCTCTCTCACTACAGGCCAAGGCAATCGGTAAATTTCACCACTCACGTCAACTTATCCGTTGCTGATTTCCTTCCCACCAGATTTGTTCTTGCATCCACCCAAGAGCTCCATGAAAAAATCACCGACCTTGCGAACAGAGTGCGACAGCTTGAGGATGCATTAAGGGAATCTCATCGTCAACTCAGCCATGAACCTCACCCTTTACTAAATGAGGAGCTGCTCAAGATCAAGGCCCCGTTGCAACGTGAAGTGCCAACCCAACGCAATGGAGCCCTCGATCGAACAAAAGAAGAGGAAAATAATCCTGATGTCGTCGATGCCTTTGGCTCTTTGCACATCGGCTCCGAAGGGCGGACCAAATACTATGGTCAAATCGCAAGTTCATATGTATGTTCTCGGTTACTCCCCGCGCTTCTTCGTTCTCACTTCTGGTCATAGCATTTCATGCAGGTACTACTCATGCGCTATGTCGATGTGGCCTATCAGGTACTAATGCCTTCTAGAATGAAGAGGACAGCGATCCAGAACCCGATAACCATATGCTTGAACTCGAGAACATTCTGCCCAAAGATATCCTTGATCGTGCTTCTTCGTTCCCAATCAACTCGTACCAGTCTCTTGCGCAAGACACTTCTGTCCACCTGCTGCGCTATTATTTACCTCCGGTTGAGCAAGCAGTCGCGCTCAAGAACTTCTACTTTAGCCATGCTGCCATGATGTAAGTCATTTCAAAGTCCTTCTACAGATACTTGTTGACCATTCTACACAGGTACAATCCTATTTCCGCAGATTCCTTCAACACAGAAATATTAAACGAGGTCTATGGCTCTCCAGAAGGCTCGCCGTCAGAGGATTCGTTGCGGTCTCACCGACTCTCGTTGATGTTTATCGTCCTTGCCATCGGAACTTTGATGGACACATCAATCCAATCATATAGCCTCGAAGCTGAAAAGTACAACCAACTCGCGCGCGCCGCCCTCTTCCGTCACTCACTCTTTGACGACCCAACAATCACCGCTGTGCAAGCATTGGTGAGTGCGACTTTCTTCCACCGCTAGGCTCGCAAGAATACGACTGATGGGGTGTGCAAACAGTTCTTGATGACGTACTATTTGTTCCTCTCTGACCGGCAGGGAAATAGCTCTGGTGCACGTTGGGCAATAATGGGAATCGCTGTAAAGCTCGCCCAAAGCGTGAGTTCCATTGACATTCTGTCAGAAGGTTCTTTCAACTGATCCGATCTGGTTGCTCATCAGATTGGACTGCGTGAGTGGCTCTACACTTGTTTTGATTTCGTGTGGTTGAGCCCGATTCATAGATCGCGATAGCGGACGTTGGGGCGTCGATCAAAAGGAAACGCAGCGTCGTCGGGAGCTATTTTGGGAGCTCTACACTTACGATTCGTGGCAGTGCATGACCTTTGGTCGCCCACCATCTTTCACGCTGGCTCACGTAGACTGCAAGATGCCGCATATCAACGATACGTCTGACGAGCAGAGTTGTACGTGGAGCTTTGTGTGTATACGGACATCAAACACTAAACATACATCATCCCTAGACCACGCATGGAAGCACCGATTTTCCGCGGAGTGCATGTCAATTCTGCATGACCAAGCGTTTGGTGCTAAGACCCCAACTTATGCGACGGTCCTCCAACTTGATCGAAAATTCCGTGCCTTCCCTGTCCCTCCGATCCTCCAGGTTGCCGGCTTTGGACAATCGGAATCTCGCCCCGGTGGATACCCTGAAACGGTCACGCTTATCCTCCAACGGCACATCGTCCTGGCCATACGCGAGTCTAGTACGACACAATTTCCCCATTGCGCCAAGAAAGTTGCTGATTGCTATGATAGACCTTCTGTACTTGCACCGCAGCTTTTTCGCTCGTGCTGTCAGCGATCATCCCAAAGACCCACTCGGCAGTCCTTATAGCACGTCAGTGTTAGCGGCCTACCGGAGTGCTGGGTCACTTGTCGCCTTGATGCGTAATCTTCATTCACAGCTCAAGGAGCCGAGTGAAAGAATGTGGTTCCTTTGGACGCACATGTTCTCCTGTGCCGTAAGTGTCATCCACACTTTGCCTCATGCCCGGCTTATTCACTTCTTCCTTCGGCCTACCGTAACAGATTGTGTTGGGTTCCATAGTCACTCGCTGCCCTTCTATGAGTCTTGCCCCATCAGCCTTGTCACAGCTTGATTCGGCATGTGAACTATTTGCGAAAGCCGCTCCCGCTTTTCGCGCGGAGAAAGTTCTGGTGAGATTCTCTCTCATGTTCTCTACAACATTTCTTGCTGACTTGTAATCCCAACGATGTAGGGCATAATGCTCGGCTTACAGGCTAAAGCACATGCTAGCTTTGATGAACATCGCAGGAATGGGAGCTCTCCAACAGGCCGTTATCCCCCTTCCGAACCGGTATCTCCTGCTGGTGATAGCGATGAACTTGACACTCTTGGCGGAAAGACGATTCTTGTCAACAAGAGAGACTCATTATCGATGGAGAGGTCACCTACATCTCTCAATCCCGTTGTCCCCCTCCCATTATCCCCGACAGCTGGAGCTGCGATGAACCCTCAAGCACTCGAGTACCTCCGTACGTTCGGTCCTCAACAGCATCACAGCCATTCTTCTTCCCGTCTGTCATCCCAAGATATGATGATGCTATCCGGACCATCATCGGCAGGACCCTCTACTGCGGCTCCTAATCCATACCAAGATGATGATGTTTCCATGTACGGGATGTCGTCTCTCTCTGGACCGTTCCATGCCGAACCAGCGTCATACCAGCCATCACAAGCGAATATCTTGCAAGGCGCTTCCACACATCACCATCAAACACAGCCTCCGTCTCCGGTATACCATCACCAACCGTCCATTATCACCAACTTGAATGGTCATAATATGTCTTCTAACATGGGTGGTATGGCAAGTCAGCCTAGGTTCCCCCAGTACTTCCCTGTGTACGATTACGCCCCAGCGATGGTAGAGCAACCGATGAACGGATTCTCTCCTGTGCTGGACAATTCCGCTGCTTTGTTAGGTCAAGATGCTGGTGTTCGTCGTTCATCCGGCTCCCCTGATAACGGCATGCAGACAACTTGGAACGAGTTTGTGGGTGGCTTCCTGAACTAGAGTTATCCTCTTATTGCTTTCGGACATTCGTGAAGTAGAAACGGTCTGTATYAGTATCATGTCGATTTTTCCATAATTATTTTANGTKCNCCYTGTWMGTWCAGNTRTTSWTMSCKTWSGTRNAKTMCWRANTARYTTTSRTNATWCYCRRTTRATRTWYANNCTCKGKWSNTANNTTSRWGMTSKGRRCKACNTYGGYKWYGRGARNGANTSGGSWYSGAGASAWCKSAANGRAGWNAACTCAAG